>SAUA01000003.1:0-26267 GCA_004335185.1 Phoma sp. RAV-16-625 | reverse complement strand
ACGTAGACGGGACAATAAAATTCGTTATTCAGCAAATAAAGTTTATACAAGTAGAGCTGAACTACAACATACGAATAGTAAACTTCTTATTACATTATACACATACAATAAAAAAAAATCATCCTTTGAGCACTATATAAGAAAATTAGTTACCTTTATTAAGTTTAGAAAAACAGCTGTGGGCACAAAAGAAGTATTGATACCAAACCATAAAAATAGAATACTTCATTTATTAAAAAGAAATTTTCCTATTTTTAATAAATGAAATACAGCTTTCTTTAAAAAAAACACTAATCTATTTAACTATTCACCTATAGCAAATTTAAAAAAGAAATACTTTAATTTTTATAATATACCTAGGGGTAATAATAGACTAGTAAGAAAATTAGTTAGATTGCAAAAAACCTTATTTCATTATACAAATAGTATACATTTTAATACATCTTTATTTACGAGCTCAGTGTTAGATTTAAGAAACTTAGGTTTAATTAGCTTATTAGAAAAACTTTATGGCAAAAAGATAAAAATTAACTTAGTTGAGTTAAGAGCTGTACACTTGAACAGTGATGTTTTTTCATTAGCAGTTGCTTTAAAGTTAAGAGATAGAAAAAATAAAGCAGTAAGAATTTTAAGAAAAGCTGTACTACAAATGGTAAAAATACCTGATCTACATACTCTTATTACTTTTGATGACACTACGGAACCATTAAACAAAAATAATGTTGTAAACACTATAAAACAACAAGTAGTAAGTGGTGTAAGATTTGAAGCATCTGGTAGATTAACAAGACGGTTGACAGCTATGAGAGCTGTTTTTAAGTATAGATATGCAGGTAGTTTAAAAAATATACGTTCTTCGTTTAACACTGAATCATCTACTATGCTAAGAGGTTATCTTAAATCAAATTTACAACATACCTTAATTAATTCTAAAACTAGAAATGGAACTTTTGGGTTAAAAGGTTGAGTAAGTAGTCATAATTTTATGATACAATCAAAAATATTTATGACTGCATATAGATTACTTACTAGTTGTTAAAAGTGAAGCTATACTCGGAGATCCTAGAACAATTCACCCACATAGTTTTGCAAATATCCCTTTAATGAGTACTATGGGTAAATCTTCAGAAAGTATCCTTGCTCTTACCAAAATTGTTGAAGAAAAAAAACAGGTATTCAACGACGCTAAGAATGCTTTAGAAAAAGTAAGTAAAGCAGCAACGTTATATCGTATACTTCAAGGTAAGGCGAATAACTCTACCATGAAGGAACTAAAACAGCATTACTCTCACTATTTTGATGAAGAAAGCGGTAATACTCATAAGGAGGGGTTAGCACAGTTAGATGAGGAGCTAAGATCTGAATTTTATTATAAGAGAACCCAGTATCACAATGCTAAAAAAAGAGATTTAAAATGCTCAAACATTGAGTATAGATCAAGAGTCTAAACCTAGTTCTTCAAATATAGTTTGTATAAACTATGTTAAATTTATACCTTTAAACATGGATATATTACTTGCTTTCTTTAGATGTGTCTTGCCTTTAACCGGTATTTTAATACCACTAGACTTTTTTAGCATTAATATTGCTTATTTTATACATTTAGATCCTCATTTTACTAATGTAACCAAACTTATATTATTTTTCTGATCATGGGTTAGGTTTTCCAAAAACAATTGTTCTTTTACAATTAACTTGTTATTAAAAAAAAAAATAAGATTCGTTATCTATAGTAACATTTCCTTATTTATAATAGTGTAACAAATCCCGGAATATAAATCTTTTGTGTTTAACCGATAAATTACAGTTACGCAATGTAAACGGCAATTGGGGGAGAAGATTCATTTATCGTGAATAAAGCCCTTTAACTATAATATGTCTTAGAAGTTATAATCGTTATAACTAAAAAAAAAAGTATCTCCTTCCCGCAATCTTGCAAGCTGGGAAAAAAGGAGCTCATAAATATAAAATTTAATACTGATGTATTAGATAATAATAATACATTAACTTATGAATTTAAAATATATAATCTATGCATATTAAATAGATAATTAACTTGATATATTAAAATATACTTTTTAAATGTAATTTTAAGATCATTATTCTAAATTTAAAATGTTATATTTTCCAACAATTATGTCTGTTCTTGAAGTATTAGCTGTTACTGTACCTGTATTATTAACTGTAGCCTTTATAACTATAGCTGAGAGAAAAACTATGGCTAGTATGCAAAGAAGATTGGGGCCTAATGCAGTAGGTTGATATGGTTTACTTCAAGCATTTGCCGATGCTCTTAAACTTTTATTAAAAGAATATGTTTCTCCTACGCAAGCCAATATAGTACTATTTTTCCTTGGTCCTATTATAACATTAATTTTTTCATTATTAGGGTATGCTGTTGTACCCTACGGTCCTGGTTTAGTATTGTTAGATTACAATCTGGGTATATTATATATGTTAGCTATGTCTTCATTAGCTACATATGGTATACTACTGGCAGGATGATCAGCCAATTCTAAATATGCATTTTTAGGAGCGCTAAGAAGTACAGCTCAATTAATTAGTTATGAATTAATTTTAAGCTCTGCTATACTATTAGTAGTATTATTAGCAGGTAGTTTAGATATAACTGTAATTATAGAAGCTCAAAGAGCTATTTGATATGTGATACCTTTATTTCCTATATTTATTATATTCTTTATAGGATCTATTGCAGAAACAAATAGAGCTCCATTTGATTTAGCAGAGGCTAGTGTTTAACAACCCTAAAGTAATTTCATAAAGATTTGGCCTCTTTAAATATCGCTATATGCTGGAAACTCCTAAAACTTTACACACATTTAACCCTATATAAGCAGTATTATCCTTAAGCTGGTTACAGGGTAATGTAAAATTGTCAAAGATGTTACAATGGACAATCAGCAGGAAACCAAAACTAATGTTAATATAAAAGCAATTTTTTGTATAAATGATTACTTTGTTAGTGAGTAGGATCCTCAGAGACTACACGCGATAATACAATTATATTATTGTATATGATATAGTCCATAAATATACGAAACTATATTTGGTAAATGAAAATAAACCAATTCCAATTAAAAAAAACTCACAGCAGGAGTGCTAATTTAAATTGTACATTACCTAGATCTTATTCTACGTAAAGTTCTTCTAAATTAGATATTCCTGTGTTAACCCCTAACGGATTTACAAGATAAAAATAGTATATTTTCTAAACCCGATGTTTGGTAAGATACATTCAGAAGAAACTAGAAATCTAATGAGAAGTTAAAAAAAAAATATCCTAATCGTGTAGGTATTGATGACCTAGATAGAAATATAGTAAGAAGTTTTTATTATGGTTCAGACCTAGCTATTTATTTAGCTAAATCTAAGGTAACTGTGAGTAAATATATAAATAATGGGTTGGTTTTCACGGTAAATACTATTTAAAAGTTGACCCTTTTAATAAATAATAGTATTTACCAATAGTTTACTATTTAGGAATCAGAATTAGTTAGTGGTTTTATGACAGAGCATTCTGCTGTTATTTTTGTATTTTTCTTTTTAGCTGAATATGCTAGTATAGTACTTATTTGTATTTTAAATAGTATTTTATTTTTAGGTGGTTACTTGTTTGACTTTAATTACTATTTATACCCTTATTTTTACTTAGTACAATTTATTGCAGGAGACAGTTACATGTATCTAACAGATAATGGATCTAACTTTAATGTTATTGATTTTGATAACTATAGTTCAATAATAGGAACAGCTATAAGTGGTATAATTATAGGACTTAAAACTTGTATAATGATATTTGTATTCATATGAGCTAGAGCTTCATTCCCTAGAATTCGTTATGACCAACTTATGTCTTATTGTTGAACTGTTTTATTACCAATAGTAATTGCTTTTATTATACTAGTCCCATGTATATTATATAGTTTTGAAATAATGCCATGTAATATACCTTTATTATAGTTTGTAACACAGCTATAAAGTCTAACTCTACAACTTTATACGCTATAAACGATTTCTACCCTTTCTCCCATAGAAAATATAAAGTTATATAAAAATAGTTTAAGTGGAAATACTGTTTTTCTGTGAAAAACTCTTCCGATATATTACATAGAATAGGAATATATTTTTCAAAAAAAAAATGGCTATATAATAGCCCTAAAGCTAAAACACTAACTAGTGTTCTAATTTTTAAGCTTTATTTTTATAAAGGTAATAAGCACTTAGTAAAGCATTTCTATAAAGTTTGTTACAGAGTAATCTGGCTATGAAGGAAACTACAAAAAGTACAGGAATATACCCTGCCACAATAAAAAGTAAAAGGTTATTAGAGTTAGTACCATTTATAACAACATCTCCACATGAAGTACATAACTCCATTCCACACTTTATACAACTCTCATAGGTATCACGAGCATATTCTAGTTTATCCTCACATCTTTCACAGTTACCGCTTGTGGGACTATTGGAAGTAAACTAGTAAAGCTATGGTTTACGAGTATTAATACTAAAACTACTGTTAATAGTACTACTAGTAAGAGTACTAGTGTTATACAGTAGTAAACATGTTGCTAAAAGAATAGCTAATATGAAAATGTTGGTATTTACATAAGAATAAGATAACATATATATCACTATGGATGTTGTGATATATAATGCATAAGTTGTAACTGATCCTGTATTAAGGTTACCAATATTATTACTTATATTTAATAGTCCTTTCTCAAGACCATGTGGCCCTACATACTCAACAGATCCTTTATCTAGAACTTTTGTAGTTTGTCCCCCAAGTTTTAATACAATACCAGTAATGTATAGGTTATAAAATAACTCTATTAAGAAACGTTGGTTAAAGAAACTAAATACGTTATAACCAGCTCTAGACAACTTAAAAGAAATTAACACAGTAGATAGGAATTCAGACAACAGAATAGCTAATACACTTAACGATATAGTAAACACTAAAGGTAGTAGTTTAAATAGAGTTGCTACTCCAAATTCAGTATCTAACATTATTTCATGAGAAGGGTGTATAAATAACGCATTATCTGAAAAGAATCCTGAACCCAACCCTATAAACATATCTTTTGTTACAAACCCAAAGAATATAGAGAATACCGCTAAAATCATTAAAGGTAAGCTCATAAAGATATCACCTTCATGTGCGTTTTTATAATTGATTAACGGTCCATTAGGATTCGTTAAGAATGTTAAATATAACACTTTTACAGAGTATAATGTAGTAAACATTGCTCCTATAGTAGCAATTATATACACAACAGTACCAGAGAAATAATACTGACCATACGCAGATTCAAGAATGAAATCTTTTGAATAGAACCCTGTCATAAATGGGAAAGCTACTAAACTTAAAGAAGCGATAAGCATTACTGAATAAGTAAGCGGCAAGAATGGTCTTAATCCACCATATCTTCTAAAGTCTTGATTATCCGCTACAGCGTGAATAACCGCTCCCGCCCCTAAGAAAAGAAGTGCTTTATAAAAGGCGTGATTTACTAAATGAAATAAAGCTATACCATAACAAGATAAACCTACAGCTATAACCATCATCCCTAATTGGCTCATAGTAGAATAAGCTATAACTTTTTTAATATCTTGTTGGAATAACCCAATAAGAGAGCTAAACACGGTTGTAATAGCACCTAATCATAAACATAGCATTAATACGATTGAACTGTATTCTATTAAAGGAGATGAACGCATTAATAGATATACTCCGGCAGTAACCATTGTTGCAGCGTGTATTAATGCAGATACAGGTGTAGGACCTTCCATCGCCATAGGTAGTCATACATGAAGTCCTACTTGAGAACTTTTAGCCATTGCTCCTATCAGTAGACATATACCTACAATAGTTACAATATTTTCATTCATATAAGGAGCTAATGAAAATACAGTAGCATAATCTAGATTACCGAATGATCATAATATGGCAAACATACCTATAGTTAAGAAACAATCTCCTACTCTGTTAGTTAAAAATGCTGAAAGAGAGCTTTGATTTGCTGCTATTCTAGTAGCTCAAAAAGATACTAAAAGATAGGAACAAACTCCAACACCCTCTCAACCTACAAACATTAATAAATAGTTATTTGCTGTAACTAATATAAGCATCATAAATGTAAATAAGCTTAAATAACTGAAAAATCTTTGGTTATGAGGGTCATGACTCATATAACCAATTGAATATATATGTACTAAAGAAGAAACAATTAGTACAGGTATAAGCATAGAAACTGTAAGTGAATCAAAATTAAATCCTCAAGATACATATAACGATTCAGAATCAATTCATCTAAACAGTTCTATAGATACAGGTATATTGTTTAATCCAACTTCGAAAAAAGCAACTACAGCAAACACAGTTGTCGCTATAACAGCTGTACATGTAATTATGTGTGATCCTGAAAATCCGATTTTTCTACCAAAAAAACCAGATGCTATTGATCCTAATAGTGGTAAAATTATTATAGCTAGATACATTATTCAAATTCAATACTAATACTTCCTCTTAATCTATAAAAAGCTACTAAAATACCTAAACCAATCGCAGATTCTGCACCGGCTATGGCAATAATATAAATAGCGTATGTTTGACCTAATATATCGTCAAAGCTAAGTGAACTCACCAATATTAAAAACGTAATAGCTAATAACATTATTTCTATTGAAATAAGCATTAATATAATGTTTTTTCTATTTAAAACAAAGCCCAAAATTCCAATTGTAAATAAAATTAGTGATAAATTCATTGTTAAAAAAAAAAGTTAATATCTTTGGCAAAAAAACTCCTATATGGAAAGCGAACTTTTATGAGAATAGTATAGTAATAACGATTTTTATACAATAAGGATAGCGATTTTTTTTCGTATGACCGAAAAAAAATCATTATTACTATACTACTAATGATTTCTATATATAAGTCTAGTTTTTCTAAACTGGAAAAGCTCTTATAAATAGCTCTAGTTTATAAAAGAGATAAGAAATAAGTGATTTGAACACTTAACCTGTCGCGTGTAAAACGAATGCTCTACCAATTGAGCTAATTTCTTTTTTTTTTTGAAGATTTCTATTAATATAATTAATCTCTTTCTCCCCTCGCCACTTTATGGCGTTACCATCTAATTTAGCTAAAACACTCACTCGTGTTCTAATTTTTAAGCTTTATTTTTATAAAGGTAATAAGCGCTTAGTAAAGCATCTCTATAAAGTTTGTTACAGAGTAATCTAGCTATGAAGGAAACCGCAAAAAGTACAGGAATATCCCCTGCCACAATAAAAAGTAAAAGGTTAGAGTTAGTACCATTTATAACAACATCTCCACATGAAGTACATAACTCCATTCCACACTTTATACAACTCTCATAGGTATCACGAGCATATTCTAGTTTATCCTCACATCTTTCACAGCTACCGCTTGTGGGACTATCACCCTCATAATCGGCAGGGTATGATTGTGCTAATCTATGTTCCTTGTTTGGATCATTTTGGCACTCGTCAACGTTAGGATCTCCACTATTACCTTTAATATCGTAATATGAATCTTGTTCACCTTGGTAAACTTTTGCTTCATTTTTCGTATTTAAACTAATAGTGGCACTGAAAAATCCAACTAAATCAGTCATATTGTCAAAATTGTATAGTAAAAGAGATACACCATATGCAAGTCCATCTGTTATTAAAGATGGGTAAATTCCCAATATAACAGTAGGTACTGTTAATATCATTAAGATAGTGAATTCTCTTTTAGTAAGATCTGGCATTACTACTGTGAACATTCTTGAGTAAGCTCCTCCAAACGCTATTCTCTGGAACATATATATAGTATAGGCTGCAGAAAAGATTATAGAGCTACTAGCAAATACACCATATAGTGATGATCTTTCAAATACCCCGTATAGTGATAAAAACTCCCCTATGAAGTTTAAAGTTAAAGGAGCTCCACAATTAGCAAGACATAGTATGAAGAACAATATAGCAAAAAGTGGCATTACTTGACTAACTCCTCTATAGAATGATATTACTCTTGTATGAGATCTGTCATAAAGAACTCCCCCTGCACAAATAAATAGACCAGGTGAAACAAATCCATGAGCCAATCCTAAAGTAATTGCACCTTCAATACCTTGTATACTGTTACTGAATACACCTAGAAGATAAACTGCAGCATGAGAAACAGAACTATAGGCGATAAGTTCTTTAATATCTATTGTTCTTAACGTACTAAGACTAGCATAGACAATAGTAATAACACCAATTAGAAAAATAATGTAAGTATATTCCATGTAAGCTTTAGGTAATATAGGTAAGATTAATCTAAGTATACCGTATAAACTTAACTTAAGAACAATAGCAGCTAAAATAATACTACCTCCTAAAGGTGATTCAACGTGAGCTTTTAAAAGTCATGTATTTAAAAAAATAGTAGGTGTTTTTACGGCAAAAGCAATAAAAATACCATAGAATAAGAAAAGTTGTGTTATATAAACGAAATTTCCTTTAAAAAGAGTATCGAAATCTGTAGTACTCATAATAGAAGACATTGCTAATATAGATAATAATAGAAATAAAGAACCCAATAACGTGTATAAAAACAAGTAAAAACTCGCTTTAACTCTATTATCTGAACCAAATATACCTATTAATATGAAAAGAGGGGGTAGTATACTTTCAAAAAAAATGTAGAAAAGTAAAATATCTAATACTAAGAAAACCGCTAATAATAAGCTTTCTAATAGTAAAATAATAATAACATAAGATTCTACATCTTTAGATATAGATTTTCAATTAGATAATAGTGCAATAGGAATGATTATTGTTGTTAATAAAATAAAATAGATAGATAAACCATCTACACCTAAATAAAAATCAAAATAACTTATCTGATGATACTCTTGTACAAATTGAAATTGGTTTGTACTAAAATCGAATAAAATGAATATCACTAATGAAATAAAGAAATTTAATATAGATGTGGATAGAGCTATAATTTTTATGTTTGTTAAGGAGATACCATTTTCTCTATTCACTAAAATGGCAATTACACCGAATATTGGTGTTAAAAGTAAAGATGTTAATAACATATATAAAAGAAAAAAAAAAATTCCTCTAATTCGTATTAAATGATAATGTATCATTTATACTTTTTACAAACACCATATGTATAGTATGGTAATAAATCGCGGATCAGACCTCTAAGGAATATCTTTTAACCGGTTAGTCTTTCTAAATAAAATAGAGAGTTTTTATCGGAGAAACTATATTTTTTCCTTAGGTCTAATAGGATTTTATATAAAAGTTATTGCTTTGTCTAACACAAAGCACTAACGAAAATAACACACAGGTTTACTAAAACTTAGCAAAAAAGAAATTAGACTGAAAATTACGAATAAAAGTCAACTATATAGATAATAACTAGTCTTAATAAAATGTATAACACTTTTAGCCGCAGTTAACTATCTTTTATAGTTTTTACAAGAACTTTTTACAATAACTAGCAAACTTTTAACAATAACTAGCAAACTAGCAAAAAAAATAACAATGTATCTAGTTATTTTATAATTGAACTTAGTAATTTACTGATTTGAATACTTAACCAGTAGCTTTAATCCTAAAAACGGTTATATAATATAAATGCTCTGTCCATTGAGCTTTTTCTTTTTCTTTTTTCTAAGATCTAAGGGATCTGAACCCTTATGAGAATGATTAAAAGTCATACGCTTTACCATTAAGCTAAGATCTCTATAAATATCCATACTTATTGTTGATAAGTACTAAGAAATAAGTGATTCGAACACTTAACCTGCCGCGTGTAAAACGGATGCTCTACCAATTGAGCTAATTTCTTTTCTTTTTTTTTTCTTTTTTCTTTTTCTTTTTTTACAAAATAGAAAAATGATAAGGCAAAGACGTCTTTGTAATGGCAAGCTATTAAATCGCTGGGAGTGTAACCTATAACAAGTATAAAACAGTAATTCGTTAACCGGTTAAACGTAAAAGTAAACCTTAATGGTTATACGAACTACTTAATTTTTTAAACTCTGTTACTTGATTAAGTATCTCAGATTTATAAGAAGGGTCTACCATACTTATATTCTTTTGAAGTTCTAGTCCTTTGTTAAGCAAGTCCTTAATTTCAGACAGTTGTGTATTAATTAGCCTGTCAAGAATATTAATTCTCAATGAAACCTGGTTTGCCACAGCATCTGACATGGCAGAAGGTACCTCAATACTCAAATTACCTTCGCTATCAGTTATAACGTTTATACCTTGTTTCACCACCATAGTGTCAAATTGGTTTATAAAACCAGAAAGCTGTGGCATTGCTTTACTAATTGATAAGATTATATCCGATAAATCTGAAATGTCAATTCCAGATTTTAATTGGTTTTCAAATAATTCAACGTTAGAATTTAAAAAGGCATGAGATACGGGACTATCTACATTATTATAAGAAAAAGTCTGTCTACTATCTATCGTTAATGCGTTTTTACCTAATTCAAATATAAACCCTAAAGTTAACAATACAAAAAACACCATCATTATAACTAATCCGTAAATGTCATTAGTGTACCCACTTACACTATAGGGGTATACTAATAAAATTTCTAGATCAAATAAAAGGAATAAAAGAGCAAAGATAAAGAACGACACGCTAAACTGTGTTCTATTTTGGCCTAAAAATGAGTGGAAACCACATTCAAAAGCACTGTCCTTTTCTTGGTAAGGATTATGAGGTGCTAAGATTAAATTTATTGATAATAATAAAATGGCTAATATAGGTATAAATATAATAAAAAAAGTTGTACTTGTCATTTATATATTAAAAAGTATTAATGCTAATATATTAGCTAAGCTTAATAATTCTTCAGGTATAAAAATAAACAACGCTATTACAAGTGTTATTATAGAAATAGATAAACTTAATGAGCTTGATAAAACAATATTGTTAATAGTTATAGCAACTTTTTTACTAATTGTGTTTTTTTCTGTAATTAGCCCTTCTGCATTTAAATTTGTTAATTCATTGTTTAACGTGTAATCTGGTTTATCAAAAAAGATTTGTTTTATTATAGCCAAATAATAAACCGCACTTATAACACTAGTTAGAATAGCAACTAGTGACATAAAGATATAACCGTTATCAATCGCTGCACTTAAAATCATCTGTTTACCAAAGAATCCTATTAACGGTGGTATTCCGGCAAAAGAAAATAAAGTAATTGCTAAGCTTAAGGATAGTATAGGATTAATGTAATACAACCCTTTTAACTGGTCAATAAGTTGAATAGGTGAATTATTCAGGTCATGTAGATTGTTGCTATTTTCATTACTTATTTCTTTTTCACTAGTCGTTGTAGACTTAGTATCATAAACATAACAGTATAAAGAATAACCTATAGTAATAAGTAAGATAAACGCATTCAAGTTTGATATAGAATACTGGATTAAATAAAACATAAAGGCTTGTGTTGACTCTACCGTGTGTATACTTAGACCTAATAAAATAAACCCTACATGTGAAATAGTACTAAATGCAAAAAGTCTTTTAATTCTAGACTGTGTTAATCCTACAACGGTCCCTATAACTAAAGATAAAAGAGAACTAAATAATAGGCTTGTTGTTCAAGAAAAATCCATATCAAACATTGATTTACTTGTATAGTGAACTAATTCTAATAAGAAAATAAATATAGAAATTTTTGCGATTATCGCTACAAAAGTTGTAACAATTGTAGGAATTGCGTCATAAACATCCGGACTTCAAAAATGGAATGGTGCAGCAGACACTTTAAATAAAAACCCTACAGCCATAAAAAGTAAACTTATGTGAATATAGTAGGATTTATATCAATAAAGTAAGCTTGTAAGGTTATCTTTACTTGCATTCGAGATACTAGTAATTATATACAAACTGTCTAAGTTCGTAGTACCTGAATTTGCATAAAGTAAGGCTGTACCTAATAATATAAAACAAGAGGATAATCCCCCTAATAAGAAATACATAAGTCCCCCTGAAGTAGCTGGTTCTGAATCTCTGTAAATAGTGGATAGTAAATACAACCCATAACTTTGTAGTTCAATAGATAAGAATATAGATACTAGATCACTAGTAGAGATTAAGAAAACACTTCCTGTAACAATAAATAAAATAATTAAAGAATATTCAATAATTTTGAATTGTTCTCCCATTTTGTTAACGATAAGAGTTCTGTAATAGATTAATTTTGTAAATAAAAGTCTGTCCGGTGAGCTATACTCTCTTAATCATACTTTTCTAGGGTAAAATGAAGTTAATAACAGTATAACACTACTAATTAAAAAGATAAAGATATGAAAAACATTTGTAGTAGCTGTCGTACTAAACAGACCCCCAAAAATACCTATACCTTTGTTTAAAAATAGAAAAAATAAGTTATCATAGGCAATAAAAGCAGAGATAAGTAATATAGTAATAGTGGCTCTTGAATATAAAATAGATTTGTCTCGTCTTAATGTAATTGAATTAGATAAAAGTAAAAAAATTAATGAAGTTATTACCATGTAGGAATAGAGAGATGCGAACTCTCACTAGTCCCTTCCGGGGCTATACTTTTTTTATTGAATATACATAGTATATAAAAAAAAATAAAAGCGAGGGCTAGTACTAGATTAATCTAGTACTCATTTCCCGCTAAGTTTATTCCTAAAAATCTTTTTACAAGAAAAAGTAAGATAACTAGTTAACGTTAGGATCCTCAATAATATATAGACACAAATAAGAATAATCATACAACATCAACAAAATGTCAGTAAAGTATTCCAGCTTCTAATCCTAGATGATGATTATTTGTTAAATGGTATGCTAGTACACGTCATAGACCTACAGCTAAGAAGGCTGTACCTATCATTACATGTAATCCATGGAACCCTGTTCCAAAGTAAAAACATGATCCAAAAGCTCCATCTGAGATAGTGAATGTTGATACTGAATATTCTACACCTTGTAATGCGGTAAAGATAGTTGCTAATATAATAGTATATAATAAACCATATAAAGCTTTACCTCTTTTTCCGTTAATTAAAAAATGGTGTGCATATGTAACAGTAAATCCTGAAGCAAGTAAAAGAACTGTATTAATTAATGGTAATTCAAAAGGATCTATAGATTCTATTCCCATAGGAGGTCACATAGCCCCTAATTCTACTGTAGGAGAAAGAGCACTATGGAAAAATGCTCAAAATATAGCTAAGAAAAATAAAGCTTCAGATACTATAAATAAAGCAACACCAAGATTTAATCCTCTTTGTACTGCAAGAGTGTGGTGACCTATATATGTACCCTCTGCTATTACATCTCTTCATCAGAATGCCATAGCAAGAACTAATGATATTAGGCTCATCATTAAGTTGTATTCTGCAAAAGCAAATCCATGGAAAGATAAAGCTGCAGATGTAGTAAGACTTAATAAGCTAATAGATGTATATAAAGGTCATGGAGAAGGAGATACTAAATGAAAAGGATGTGCTTGAAAATTACTTCTATTTAAATTTAACATAGTATATTAATATAAGTTCACAATACGTTTTTTTTTGAAAAACACACCTAAATACGAACCGATAAAGAAAATACGTTTTTCTTTCGGTCTTCTAAGGTTTTCTATATTTTTCCAGAATTACAGCTAAATGCAGAATGTTTACCAGCCATATGGATCATACCCTAACGAATAACTTTTTTTTTTTTGGGGGGGGGGAGGATTCCAAAAGTATAAATAAGGAAATCAAAACATTGGAGGTTGTATCTACTATACCCTTAACTAGAAATATGGGAAGTTCATTGGCTATGATTGAATGTACTGTTGTTGATGGTATAATAACAAAGATACCTGTATCTTTCCTCGATAAAGAATTCGATTTATTGTCAAAGATTATTGATCAAGTACTGTCTAGTAAAACAAAAGTGTTCAAAGATAGAGGAAGTAAATGAGGGGTGGATTTAACTAAATTTGATTCTTGTTGAAAGTTCTATCATATAAACCCTGGTAGAAGAAGTTTTGTGTATGGTTATAAAGAATTGGATGAAAATACTGTTATTAAAGTTCGTTATTCTATGAATGGTAATCTAATACTATTAGCTGTTGATAAGTATAATGGTGATGGTTCTATGGTTAGAGAACTTAATAACTTTATGTGATGAATTACTAGTTATAGAAGTTTAGAAATAGTTAAGCTATATAGAATTTAGTAGTAATGTAATGGGTATAATCACAGACTAGTTATAAAAAATAAGCATTTTTTTCTTGAGCTATATAGAATTTAATAGTAATGTAATGGGTATAATTTATGAAAAAAAAGAGTAAGGTATGAAAAGTTGTGTTAGGGTAAAACCCTTTGTACAATTTATACTTTATAAAAGGTATACAGATAACTAGTATAAAAGATTCTTATTAGTTTAATGGTAGAACAAGATACTTCTAATATCTGAATCTAAGTTCGAGTCTTAGATAAGAATCAATAGCTATAGAGAAATAGCTGTTAATTATATTTATAATTAGAAGGTTTAGATAAATAGCTATTCATTATATTTATAATTATTTCTATTTTGTAAAATAATTCTTATTAATTTACAACTATAGTAATCTAAGATTCGAAATTAGATAAAAAACTAGTTACGACAAATACAATGTTATCTTCTATTTTTTTTATATAAATAGCAAAAGAAAATTGATAATAAAGAGGTAATATTTGATTAAAAAGAAATCAAATATTAAAAAGAAATGAAATATTAAAAAAAAAAGAAATGAATAATATAAGCTATTGTAAAGTAAATTACTTTTTATTATAGATAGCTTTATATTTTTTTATTTGAGTTTGATGATGGCTCTGAGTGAACGCTATGCAAATGCTTGACACATGCTAATCGAACGTCAATATTTAATTTTTTTTTTAAATTATGTATATTGAAGTGGTGTACAGGTGAGTAATTGGTATTATGGCTACCTAGGAGTAAGGCAAAATAAATCCCTTATAAGAACAATTTATTATTCTTTATTAATACTAAACCTAATCTGCCAATTCTATTGAAAAAGTTAGGTTAACAGGTTAATAATAGCTATAATAAGTGTGGTTTAAAAGAAATAGTATTTCGCTCCTAGTTGATTATTAATAACCATCGGATAAGTAGTAAGTATGGTAATGGCATACTTAGCTTGTGTCCGTAGTCAGGACTGAGAGGTCTATTGACCACACTGGGTCTGAAAAAACCCCAGTGCGTGTAGTACAGCAGTGAGGAATTTTGGTCAATGGCCTAACGGCTGAACCAGCAACTTGCAGGAATGAGAGTTAATATAATAAGTTTATTAACTTGCTTGACTAGGTCTTATAAAATTCTGGATAAAGCTTATTATGAAAACTTTATATCCATAGGTCTCGACCAAATCTTGTGCCAGCAGTCGCGGTAAGACAAGGGAGACGAGTGTTATTCATCTTTAACAGGTATATAGGGTACCTAGACGGTGTACAAAGGCTTAGATAAGTACCTGTTACACTTGAGTTTGATATGTGAGAGGAATATGTCAGAATTATTGGTGGAAAGATGAAATTTGCTAATACTAATAGGACTGATAACGGCGAAGGCAAACCTCTATGTACATGTATTTTTATTATTGTTAACGTGTTAACTCGTTTACAAATAATTAGAAAAAAAAAATACTATAACTGACGTTGAGGGACGAAGGCTCAGAGAGTGAAGAGGATTAGATACCCCCGTAGCCTGGGCAGACAATGATGAGTGCCATAGATTGGCTTTATGTTGAACTATAAATGAAAGTGGAAGCACTCCACCTCAAGAGTAATGTGGCAACGCAGGAACTGAAATCATTAGACCGTTTCTGAAACCAGTAGTGAAGTATGTTATTTAATTCGATGATCCTCGAATAACCTTACCACAATTTGAATGACCTACAAGATAGAATACACCTTTGGAGTGTGTTCCAAAGAAATGAGCTATTTGTAGACCACATGCGTTGCATGGCTGTCTTCAGTTAATGTCGTGAGATTTGGTTAGGTCCATTAAATTAACGTAAACCCTTGCTTTATTTAATAATATAGAGCAGTTCTCCGCTTACAATTGGATGTGATAATAGGGACTAAGACAAGTCATCATGGCCTTAATATTGTGGGCTATAGACGTGCCACATATGCCTTTACAAAGGGATGCAATAATGCGAATTGGAGCTAATCCCCTAAAATAGGATAAAGTATGGATTGTAGTCTGAAATTCGACTGCATGAAAAAGGAATTACTAGTAATCGTGAGTAATCACATCACGGTGAATTTTATCTCAGATAGGTACTAACCACTCGTCAGGCGCTGAAAGGAGTATGTGCAATAAGTTTGGTGGCTGCGAATTGATAGTCTAGATATACAGGTTTAGATCTTTTGGCAGAAACATCTTCGTATGCGTGACTCTAATTGGTGTTAAGTCGAAATACGGTTCGGGTTGGGGAACTAGCCCGGGAATAATTAATATTAACAATACACCCCAAAAAAAAAAAGTCTGTGCAAGGAGCATAAAGTTTATCTCGTTCTATGGTTCGAATCCATAGACAGGCTCATAACCAATGCCTATTGGTATCTACTAGTTATTCTGTTTTTTTCAATAAAATGCTGTAAACTAGGCTTAACCTATTTATCTTTTGAAAAGATCGGTTTAATAAACTAATCTTTTATTGCTAGTTTCCAAAGGGGACTGACCTTTAGGTCTGGCCCCTGTTAATATTTTATTTGTTTTGCTTAAGTCAGAAACAAATATTGGCAAAACAAATAAAATATTTAGGACCATCCCCAAAGGATAGTAAATTTATTTAGGAAAAAAAAAAGTCCGAGTGCTGGAATTGGTAGACAGGACAAATTTAAGCTTTGTTGACGTTATGTCGTGAACGTTCAAGTCGTTCTTCGGATACATGGAAAAACCATTATACTATACTTTTAAACAGCCATTTATTTCTTTTGCGTTAAAAACCACGCATTTTTTTTCTCCATAGCTAATTATTAGCATTAGCTATTATTTTGGCACAATAGGTAAATTATAGGGTTAAACATATCTATTTACACCTAGCATTGTTAGTAAAGCACCTTTGGATAATTATCCCTCTATTAAATCCCTTATCTCCAGTGTAAGGGGCTATCGAAAAGGGAATTATAATATAACCGCTTGTCGAAAGGATCTAAACGATGTGCAAGTTCATTTCCTTAAAATTCAAAGAAAAGTTGAAAAAAAAAATAAACGATCCTTAACTAGGAGTATTATTCGAGACTTATTGTCTAACTGCAGCCCAAGCAATATTAAATAATATGTCTGCATCAGTTGAGTATAATTGAATAAAAAAAAAAAGAAAGTTAAAAAAAAGGAGAGTTCCTTTATTGGTAAGAAGGGTTGAGCTGTAAACTCAATAGCCATATGCTTTTAAGAGTTCGAATCTCTTGTCTCCTAATAATGATTATTTTTAGTTAATTGCTATAATGAATTCTCATATAGTTAATTGTTATAGAATAAATTCTTATACAGCTAGTTGTTATATAGTTAATTGTTATATAGGTGTTATAGAGCTGTTATGTTATGTAATAGCCTTTATAGCTCAATGGTAGAGCGGAATACTGTTAATATTCTGATAAATGTTCGATTCATTTTAAAGGCTTGAACAGGTTATATAGGGCCTTTTATAACTAGGACGTTTACAATTTTTTTACCAAATAGTTAGACTTTTTATTTAAAGTTAATAATTATTACTAGTTCACTATCTATTTACTTTTTATAGTGCATAGAGAAAACTAAGCTTATACAGAAAAAAGTAATATTTCAAACAAACTATCTGTGCTTGTAGGTTTATACCGCAGTATGTAACTGTAAAAATCGACGGGCTAACGGGTAGTATAATACTAGTAGATTCTGGTGCCAGTGTAATCCTAATAGGATAGAGCTGTTTATTTACTAGAAGAATCGCTATAATTTTTGTTATGAAAGGGGTAATTATAAATTTTATATGTTGTATATAGTTAATGAAATGACATTTAGTGGTTATAATGTATATAGTCTAGATCTCTTATACATTATTGCTATATTATTAGGTATATTAGTTATTATAAGTAAAAACCCTATTGTTTCTGTTTTATTTTTAATAGGTTTATTTTTATGTATAGCTGCTTATTTAATTTTAACAGGATTAAACTTTATAGGACTAGCCTACTTATTAGTATATATAGGGGCTGTATCTATATTATTTTTATTTATATTAATGTTAATAAATGTTAGAATATCTGAGCTATTAATAGACAGTATTAATAGTATACCTTTAGCAATATTAGTAGGTAGTTTCTTTAATTACTTCGTTAATAATGTTTTACCATATATGGTAATGACTAATAACTTACTATATCACTTTACTATTAAAAAAAAACTAACGAATGTAACATCTGTGTCATGAGATGGCTATTTAGCAGAAACTTCTCATATAACAAGTATAGGTAATGTATTATATGGTAATTACTCTATATGATTAATCATTACATCTATTATATTATTACTAGCAATGGTAGGTTGTATTGTAATTACGCTAAAACCACAAACAGATGCAAAATAATAACCAATAAAAACGATAAGACGTCTTTGCCTCATCTTTTTTCTTTTTTGTAAAAAAAGAAAACAAAAGGAAAAAAGAAACCAAAAAAAAGAAAAAGAAAAAAGAAAAAAAAAAGAAAAGAAATTAGCTCAATTGGTAGAGCATCCGTTTTACACGCGGCAGGTTAAGTGTTCGAATCACTTATTTCTTAGTACTTATCAACAATAAGTATGGATATTTATAGAGATCTTAGCTTAATGGTAAAGCGTATGACTTTTAATCATTCTCATAAGGGTTCAAATCCCTTAGATCTTAGAAAAAAAAAATATATACGGCTATAGGTTAATGGTAGACCATTCGTCTTCCAAACGATATGTACCGATTCGACTTCGGTTGGCCGTATAGGGTTAGTAACTTAATGGTAAAGAACTTTCTTGTCACGAAAGTAGATATCGGTTCAAGCCCGGTCTAACTCGTACTTTTCAATTTTATAATTAACTGTTGAATTATATAATTAACTGTTGAATTATATGGTTAGCAGTAATTTTATTAGTAGCCTAAATTGTTATAATTAACGAATTCTATTGTTACCCCCCAGCCCTCTCCACTAAATTGTTATAAGTAATAGTAATTCTATAACTAACGTTAATTTTATAGGTAAAAGCACTACAAAAAAACAAGTTATAATAATAAAAGTAAAAAGGAAAAGTTGCTATAGGTAAGGCGAGATATTTGCTAAATATTGTGTTTAACACCTGGTGGTTCAAATCCGCTCTTTTCCGAATATAATCAAAAAAAATAAATGAAGTGGAGAGGGAAAGGGTTAATATATTAACAACAAATAGCTAATTATCTATATTTATAATAGATAGACCTTAATTATAATAGATAGACCTTTATTATAATAGATAGACCTTAATGATAATGGGTAAACTACTTTAACATTATCCACATAATGTTTTGTGGATTTAATGTTTATAGTATCATTATTACAAGACTATTTTTATTACTGTTATTTAGATATTATTAGTGTAGTTTGATTGTAAACAACCTTTTAGTAAAAAAAAAAGATTGTTCAATCTTAGATATGGTGTTATTAATAGTAAAAAGAGTATAGTTTAATTGGTAAAATAGGAAGCTTCAAACTTCAAATTTCCAGTTCAAGTCTGGATGCTCTTGTTATAACATAATGTTCTAAATACTTTATAACTTTTTTTTCTTTTTTTATAGTTTTACATTAATGTTTTAACCGTTAACTGTTAAATAGTATATATTTACTTAAGGTTCCTTAGCTTAATAGGTAAAGCGCATTTTTGATAAGGATGTGATCGACGTTCAATTCGTTGAGGAATCAAATAGGTGCGTTAGTTAAACGCATTTTTGATAAGGATGTGATCGACGTTCAATTCGTTGAGAAATCAAATAGGTGCGTTAGTTAAATTGGTATAATGACATGCTACGGACATGTTTTTACAAGTTCGAGTCTTGTACGCACTTCTTCTACTGTAAGGATGAAAACAGTATAAATATTGTTTTCTTTTCATTAGTACAGGATTGTAGCCACTTCTATTGTAAACTACTTTTTTATTTACTAATTCGTAAAATTGTTATTCATAGACTGCTACAAACTAAAAAGAGAATTGACTGAGTGGTTTAAAGTGATAAGCTTGAAACTTATTTGGTTGAAAGGCCACATCCGTTCGAATCGGATATTCTCTGCTATATTTCATATATAGATTATTTTTTATAAATATATAACTATATTCTATCTTATATATAAATTTTATAAGGATTTTGTATCGTAGAGCTAAACAGATTTTGTAGCGATCTCTTATACGATAATTATACAAATTTTACATAGATCTTTTAGCTTATGTATAAAAAAGTTATGGCTTTATTTCCTAGTGTATCTCTCTCTAAATTTTACAAAGATCTTTTCGTTTATGTATAAATAAGTTATGGCTTTATTTGCTAGTATATCTCTCTAACTTTTATATAAATATCTTATCCGGTGTCTCTACAAATTTCATAGCTATAATCGGATAGTGGTAAGCTATATAGAATAATACACCACATAGCATGATAAAGTACACAGCGTAATAAAGTACACAGCGTAACATAGTACATAGCGTAACATAGTATATAGCGTAGTAAAGGACATAGCGTAACATAGTACACAGCGTAATACACTACATAGCGTAATAAAGGACATAGCGTAATAAAGGACATAGCGTAATAAAGGACATAGCGTAATAAAGGACATAGCGTAATAAAGGACATAGGGTTCTATAGTACACAGAATAATATAAGCGGGTTAGAGCCGGGTTGGTTAGGCGCCTCATTTGGGTTGAGGAATAGTTATGTTCGAATCATAATAACCCGAAATAGGATTCAAAATCACTATATATAAAAATAAATAGTAATGTATTTGATATGTAATGTATTATTTCATAATCTTACTACCTTTGTACTATTTATTATATAGTATGAGGAGTAACTTTATGGCAAGTATATAAAGAGACTATTATGGAAAAAAAAAGCTGTATATTAAACCATTAGTACCGTAAAAATGATGGAGTAATATCCATGTAGTAGGGAAAATGGTAGAAAAATTTCTATAAAAAAGAAACGAAGTGAATTGAAGTATCTTAGTAGCTTCAGGAAAATAAATCAAACGAGATTCTACTAGTAGTGTGAATGAAAATAGATAAAGGCTTAAAGTAAAATGGATACATCTGTTTGAATATAGGGGAACCTTCCTCTAAGCCTTAATATAATATACAAGAAATAGAGAAGAGTACTGTGAAGGAAAATTGTAATTAGTAGTCTTATAAGCAGCTCGAGCTAAGTTTAATAAACATATAAGAGCGTACCTTTTGTATAATGGGTCAGCAAGTTCTAGTTAGATGCAAGCAACTACTCATTGTTCTAAAAAACAATAATTTGCCTAGATAATCCAATTATTAAGTAATGAATGAGTATCTAATTAGAGACCCGAAGAGTAGTGATCTTACCATGGTCAGGCTTATAAAAGGCCGAATGGGTTATCGTTGTAAAGATATCCAAAGAACTGTGGTAAGTTAGTGAAAGACAATCCTGACTACTATAGCTGGTTTTCCGCGAAACATATGTAAGTATGTAGTTTAAATTACATCATAGCAGGTACAGAACTGTAATCTCGGACAATTTGTGCATTTTCATTCGTAGGGGTAATTGTTTACCCCTTATAGGATGGTAATGCCTTGTGCATATGGGGGGGTCGTGAAGACTCTATTCGCGAGTATTTGCTCTCGGAAGGGCAATGATGAATGTTGAACTATCAGACATTTAACGATAAGGTTGTGTGTCAAAAGGGAAACAGCCCAGAACAAGTGTTTAAGGTTCCAAAGTTTTTGTTAAGTGAAAGTAAGGAAGTATTTAAACGATACAACCAGGAAATAGGCTTAGAAGCGGCCATTTTTTAAAGACCTCGTAACAGAGCACTGGTTCAAAAGGTTAGTTAAATAACCTATTTAGTTAAAAGCGCCGAAGATATAACGGATCTAAACAAAACACCGACACCTTGTCCATAAAAAGACTAGGTTACCTTTGCTATAAAAAGTTTCGCTGTATTTACAAAACCCGAAAGTGAGTGATACAGGTAATTTATTATAGACAAAAGGTAATTCTACGTACTATACGTAAACACTAGTTACGTATTATTTATGGGGTAGCGGAACATTGGGTAAATAGGATTAGAAACAAAGGAAAAATAAGGTATTTGTACTTGGGGGGTGAAAATACCATTAGCTGTAAAAAGCTAAAAAATACATTAACCCTTTGCAACTACGGGAAAAAAGAGAAAGTCCAACCGTAGTTGCACCACAAAGCACTACCATTAGTAAATAATAGGTAGGAAAAGGGAAGTACATAAGTTTCAAGATAACTAGCACCTAGTTTGATCGCTAAATAGCGCTAGTCCAGTATATCCCAAGCGAGAATGCTGACACGAGTAACGAAAAAGAGGATGCCGAATAGGACCTCTCGCCTTAAGCTTATGGAAAAGTGATTCGGTCTCTAAATTTAACCTAAAGGATAAAATGATGAGAAGATTAGATGTGACAACATAAATAAATAGAGTAAAATGTTCTGGAAAAGCATAAAATCTGAATAAGGAAAAAAAAACGGATAAGAACCGAAAAAAAGAAAATAAAACTAAAAAAAAAGAAAAATTTTTCCTTAAAAATAAAAAAAAACCGTACCTAAAAACTACCACAAGTAAGCTAGTAGAGAATACGAAGGCGTTTGAGCTAACAATCATTAAGGAACTCGGCAAATTGACACCGTAACTGAGGGAAAAGGTGTGCCATTCCTACTGATTAATATCGGTTTAGGAAGAGGAGACATAAAATGGTGTTGCACGACTGTTTAATTAAAACACAGCACTTTGCGTAAGATGTAAATCAATGTATAGAGTGCGCTATCTGCCCAATGATGGCTGGTTAACGGATTTACTTAAATGACTAATATAGTTTAGGTTTTGAAGGAACCCCCATTGAATGGCGGCCTTATCTATAAGGGTCCTAAGGTAGCGAAATACCTTGGCATTTAAATGATGTCGCGCATGAATGATCTCACGATGCAACAGCTGTCTCAATGATTGGCTCAGTGAAACTGGAATGGCAGTGAAGATACTGCCTATCTCTAGATAGACGAGAAGACCCCATGCAGCTTTACTGTTACTAGTTATAGGGTATAATGTAACAGGTTTTAGAGAATAAGGTAGTCGCACACGACAAAATTGAAACACCTTTACTCTGGTTGTTATATCAGTAGAATAGGTTACAGATTTGTAACTGACGTCTGAATGTAATCCACAAAAGGAGAAGGATCACTAGATCCCTCTCAGGAGACAATGGCTAGCAGATGGTTTATGCGGGGCACAGATCCCATAAAGAGTACCTGGGAGTATCCAAATTTATTTTTGTAATATGCTATACGCAAATTATATAAAGCTTTTATTAACTAATTGCTTTATATGGTTTAATTTTTTAATTACTATATGTAGTTTGTTATTTTTTATATTTACTTTTATTAAGTATCTATAACCAATTCAGTTATATTTCTATTTAAGTTAGAACTAAAACAATTTAATATAAGTAAGATTTTACCTATGTGGAAAATAGGTGTATAGATATTAGTAAGTGTTACTAGTATTTGTTATTTTTTTTTTTTAGTTAAAAGAAAAATGATATTGATATATACTTCCAAAGTTTAATGGCTTAATCTTGCTTTACTGTTTGACATACACGTCTATCAGTTGCGTAAGCAGGGCATAAAGACCGCAAGACGCAGTAAGGAAAGGTCTTGTATTATTGAAAAAGCTACGCTGGGGATAACAGGCTAATTGCGCAAGAGAGTACAAATTGAGTGCGCAGTTTGGCACCTCGATGTCGGCTTAGCTCATCCACATGAATGCAGGAATCATGAAGGGTACGACTGTTCGTCGATTAAAGAGCTACACGAGCTGGGTTAAATACGTCGTGAGACAGTATGGTTTCTATCTTCTAGAGGAAATTAGAGTAAAATAAGGATAGCCCCTTCGTACGAAAGGAGTTGGGTATGGTAACCTATGGTTTACCTGTTGTTTATACGCTTAATATTAACCTGATAAAAATTAAGGTGAGAATAGGTGCTCTTTACTAAGTAGACAGCAAAGCTACTTAATAAGGAGAGTAATAAAAATGAGATTTTTTCATTTCCTATTGGAACTAGAAATGGTAATACTTTTATACTCAAGTATTTATGAATAGTATAGGCACGGCAGGAAAGCTATGTTAGTTAAGATAAGTGCTGAATGCATTTAGGCACGAAGCTTACCTTAAGATACTCTTAGAAACGTAGTATAACATTACGAATCCACATCTCGCTATCCTTACGGCTAGTAAATTAGTTTAATAACTAAGGCTAGTGCTAAGATAGGAGAGGGGATAATAGGCTTTGGCTGAAAGGGCTTTGATGTTCTTAGGTACAAAGTACTAATTTTCTATAACTAGATACAACAGTTATCTGGTTATTTTTATTAACTAAATAACATATTTATCATTAAAAATACATTAGTTAGCCTGGTTTGCATAATAGTAATGCACCCGTTTTGTAATCGGAAGATATGAGTGCAATTCTCGTACTGGGCTATCTAGAATCCTTTTAAAATAAACGCGGGTTGATGTAACAGTAACATATTTGGCTCATGACCAGAAAATAGAGGTGCAATTCCTTTGTCCGCATCTACTTTTTGCAACCTTTTTCAAAGAGTAAAAAACAAAAAAAAAAATAACAAGCCTAACTAGGGCTTTTACCTAGTAGTTGTAAAGAAAAAAAACAAAAAAAAACAAAAAAAAAAAAAAAAGGCTATAGCTTAATAGGTAAAGCAAGCTGCTCATAATAGCTCAGATGAGTGTTCAAATCATTCTGGCCTTAGTTTAGCGGACTTATTCGCTAAAACGAATATTGATAAATTGGAGTAAAACCTTTATTACAGCATAATTTACAAGGTAAATTATGTAAATAAAAAAATTTGTTATTAAGTATTTTAATTATTTAAAACTTGTTAACTGTTAGTTAAAAACAGTTTCCTTTTTGTTAGTTATATTTATATGGTTATACTTTTTAATAGTTGTACTTTTTTTTAATAGTTGTACTTTTTTTAATAGTTGTACTTTTTTTAATAGTTGTACTTTTTTTAATAGTTATACTTTTTTACTTATATTAAACTTAATGTATTCTTTTTTGTCTATAATTTATTTAGTAATATAACTATTTTTTTTATTTAAAGCAATAGCAATAATCTACTATTGTAGGCTTTACATGAATTCTAAGGCCCAATAGTCAAGTGGTTAAGACGTAACATTTTCACTGTTAAACGCGCGGGTTCGAACCCCGCTTGGGTCTAAGAGCTATTTCTATTAGCTTAAGGGGATATAGTTTAATTGGTAAAACTGCGATTTTGCATATCGTTATTTTAGGATCGAGTCCTAATATCTCCAATGTTAAAATTAAATTTCAAATTATTAATTCACCATACTTTTTTAGCCAGAAAACACAGTAAAGAATTTAGGTTAAAAATGTCTCTTGCACCTAATCTATATTCAGCTGTTAAACTATTAGATCTTTAGATAGCTAAGGCTATATTTTTTTTGTATAATAATGTAAAAGCTGCTAGTTTCTTAAGTATTTGTGAATGAACTATTCGTAACTATAAAAAGAGTGATGCTTTTTTTAAAAATAAAAAAAAAATACGTTAGTTCTGTATAAATAAGGGTAATTAGCAAAAAAAAAGCCCAGGTAGCTCAATTGGTAGAGCGAAACTTTGAAGGTGTTTAGGTTATAAGTTCAAATCTTATCTTGGGCAATTTATTACTTTTTAATAAAAATGTAATAATTTTTTTTCTATATAAAGAATAAAACTCCTTTTATGCTATTTAGTAGTAACAGTTAGGAGTTAATTTATCGTTTGCGTTTTGTAAAAAGAAAAGAAGGAAAAAGAAAAATACTTTTTAAACGTAGACGGGACAATAAAATTCGTTATTCAGCAAATAAAGTTTATACAAGTAGAGCTGAACTACAACATACGAATAGTAAACTTCTTAT
>SAUA01000002.1:0-47384 GCA_004335185.1 Phoma sp. RAV-16-625 | reverse complement strand
GGTGAGAAGGGGGAAGAGTAAGAGGGGTGTGAGGGGGGAGAGTGAGGGAGAGGGGGATAGTGCGTGAGAGAGAAGGAGGGTTTGTCAGGGTGGAGAATGTGGAATTACAATTTATCTGCATCTAGATTCATAGGCACGGTTCCTCAATTAGCATCTGGAAGCTGCGCGAGGCCCTTCTTTTGCTTGTCCACGTCCTGCTTAACCAAAAACTTGTACTGATCTTTACGGTCTAGATACACTACTTTCCCGCTCAACCCAGCCTGTTCGACAGCCTTCTTGAAATCGTCCAGCGGGCTCAGAAAGACGTCATAGTCGTCGTAGTGGATGGGGATCGTGATATCAGGATCGATCAAGTGCATCAACTCGACGCCCTGCTTGGCGTCCATGGTCACCATCAGCAGCGGCATGCTCGGCCCTGGGATCGTGGTCCCGCCGAGATGGATCAGCATCAGGTCGATGTTGTGGTCCTTGTAGCGCTCCGGTATCTCCTTGAGCTCGTCCACCATCAGCGTGTCGCCGGTGATGTACACCCGGTAGCCGCTGCTGAACTCGTCTGCGTTGGCGGCGCTGGGCGATGAGTAGCCCAGCTCAATCATCCATCCGTTGGTCGGAGGCACCGCGCCGAGGATGTCGTTTGCGACGCCGAGAGGGCCTGGTGGGATGTGTTTTCCTGGCATGCCTGTGATTTTCAGGCTGGGCGTCGGGCCGGTGGTGACGGTCTTGGGCTTGACGTCGATGATCAGGCCGTCCCAGAAGTCGAGCGCATGCACGTTGGTGAAGGAGTCGGCGCCCTTGGAGGTCAGGCAGCTGTGCGCGTGAGGTGTGGTGATGATGGGAATGCTCCTGGAGAGTTTGTCTTCAACAAGCTTGTCGAAGTGGTCTTCGTGGTAGTGGGAGAGCAGGATTGCGTCGATGTGAGGGAGCTCTTCCAGGTCGATTGCTGGATTCGTCTTCCTTGTCGCGCTCACGCCGGGCCCAAGGTGGACGTGATCGCCTGCATGAAGGAAGTTGGGGTCTGTGAGTATGCGAAGGCCTTCCCACTCCAGGATAGTCGTCGCTGTTCCAACGAAGAAAAGCGAGGCGTTGGTCGAGGCGTCTGGTGCATTTGCGGGGTGGAGCTTGGTTTCTTTGGCTTGTGGTAGTGCAGCAGGGACGGATGCGCTGTCTTTCAGTGGCTTGGTGCCTTCACCGGGGGTGAGTTGGAGGTGCTTCATGATTGTTCAATCTGACGCCGTCTCGTGCTTTCCTACACGCAACCAATTCTGTAAGCTTGGTGTTGATTTGCTAGTAGACGGTCCGTCTGAGTCTGTGCGCTTGAAATGGTAGCTATTGTACAGAGGGAGATAGGGACAGAAAACAAAGAATAAGAAACGCAGCTCTTCTGCGTACAGGGCCATGTTGGCGATCAATGACGACAGCACGACGTGGTAATAATGATGGGGGCGGGAGGATCTACTGCACACTTCTAAACTTCAATCGTGCTGAATCTGAGCAGCTTTATTATGCTGTCTTTCCTGCAGCTACGGCGTCTCGCGACAGCGCGAGGCTGTGTGGAGGCCGCGTGGGCCAACATGGTCAGCGCCTAAAAGTGTCTGGTGTTGAAGGAGGCTGTGATGTGATGTGATGTCCGACCGAATCTCCGCACGCCGTACGCCGCACGGGAGCACGGCCACGACACCCCTGTCGTCTCGATTGGGATGGGAGCTATGTGACACCTGGCGACTCGAAGGCACACAAGTAAAGTGTCCTCGGGCCTCGATACAAGGTCAAGACTAAGCAGCAGTAAAGCTGGAACTATGACCTAGCCGCGGACCCTGAGACGCTACGACGGCCCACGCGTCGCCAATGTACACAACACGCGACCCGTTCAACCTCCGCAGCAAAGCATCCAAAGCAGCGCCCTCGGCCTTCTCGCTCCTCCAGACTGCCGCCACACGCACTTCGCAGGCCGTCGAGACCACCAAGCAATCGACCAAGCAGGCCGTCGAGGCTACCAAGCAGGCGCTCCAGGACTCCGACATGTCCTTCGCTGTCCCGCGCAACATTGAGTCTGCTTCACGTCGCTTTGAGGAGAATGTCTGGAACAAGGTCACAGGGAACGAGAAAGGCTTGCCAATGTACAAGGACAAGCCTACGGGATATGGATATGGGAGTGGCAGGGGGAAGAGAGGATTCGTGAGGAGCAGGAAGGGCTTGGCAACAATCGCATTGCTGGTGCTGGGCGTCCTGTACTGGATGTTTGTGCCAGGCTCGAACCAGACTCCGGCTGCAAGACTGGGCGGCGGGAGGAGTTGGTTTGGTGGAAGCGTTGCAAGCAAAAAAGATCTACTCTGGGAGAAGAGAAGGGAGGAGGTCAAAGATGCTTTCCTGCTCAGTTGGCACGCATACGAGGAGCATGGATGGGGCTACGACGAATACCACCCCGTCTCCAAGAACGGTCGCTACATGGCAGAGCCCAATGGCCTTGGCTGGATCATCGTCGATGCGCTGGACACCATGATGCTCATGAACCTGACCAAGGAGCTCAAGCACGCGCGCGAGTGGGTGTCGACGACCCTAGACTACGACAAAGACCAGGACGTCAACACCTTCGAGACCACAATACGAATGCTCGGAGGACTGCTGTCTGCACACTACCTGCAGGATATTCTCCCCGGGCTAAAGCCAGAAAACTCCAACGAGGAAGACCTCTTCCTCGAGAAAGCGACCGACCTCGCAGACCGCCTCATGGGCGCATACGAGTCTCCATCTGGCATCCCCTGGGCCAGTGTGCGCCTCAAGGACAGCAAGGGCGAAGCCTCGCACGCCGACGGCGGCGCCTCCTCGACTGCCGAAGCGACCACTTTGCAGCTCGAAATGAAATACCTTGCCTACCTCACGGGAGAATCGCATTACTGGGAGAAAGCAGAGAAGGTTATGCAAGTCGTCGACGACAACGGCGCCAAGGATGGACTCGTCCCAATCTTCATCTATGCCGATCGCGGTACCTTCCGCGGCAGCGAGATTCGCCTGGGCTCTCGGGGAGATAGTTACTACGAGTATCTCATCAAGCAATATCTTCAGACCCAGAAGCAAGAGCCTATTTACCTGGACATGTGGGACGAGACCCTTCGTGGTGTGAAGAAACACCTCCTCACCTATACAAAGGACGCCCACCTAACGGTCCTCGCCGAGCGCCCCGGCGGTCTAGACGGACAGCTGCACCCAAAAATGGACCATCTAGTGTGCTTCATGCCCGGCACCATTGCTCTCGCGCAGACTTCCGGCCTCTCGCTCTCCGCCGCCCAGAAACTACCTTCCTGGGGCAAAGCACAGGAAGAGAACATGCTACTCGCGCACGAGCTTATGAAGACGTGTATGGGCATGTACCGCTCTACTGCTACTGGATTGTCACCAGAGATCGCACACTTCGAGCTCGACGAAGAGCCCAAAATGTACCATACAGAGGTGCTCGCTTCTAAGACAGAGTTGGAGACTGATACGCCGGAGGGAGAGGGGTGGAAGAAGGACTTCATCATCAAACCGGCTGATGCGCATAATCTGCAACGACCCGAGACTGTAGAGTCGCTCTTCTACATGTGGCGCATCACAGGGGATGAGATCTACAGGGAATGGGGATGGGAGATGTTCTCAGCCTTCAAGAACCACACTGCCATCGAGGATGGCGGTGGCTACACCTCTGTGAATGACGTAACAAAGGTCCCGCCGCCGAGCAGGGACAACATGGAAAGCTTTTGGCTGGTAAGTCTACACCCTGCCTCTATACCGTGAACATTACTCATTACGTACAGGCCGAAACCCTCAAGTACTTCTACCTCCTCTTTGGACCGGACGATGTTCTGCCGCTCGACCAGATCGTGCTGAACACAGAGGCGCATGCCTTCCCGCGCTTTGATGCGAGTAAAAAGCGGCTCAAGACGGGGTGGGCGAGGATACCGAGGGATGCAAAGGGGGAAATGATTTTGAAAAAGGAAGACGAGAAGAAGGAAGATGCGGCGAAGGAGAGCACGGGGAGTTCAAGTAGTTCGAGTACTATTGGCTGAGGTGTTTTGTTATATAGACAGTATGCATTGTTGGCGTTGTAGGGAGGGTCATCTTGTGCGCTCTGGCAGCAGCAGTCGTACTAAAGTATTATGCGTACAATCACAGAACGTGAAGTGCAAACACCAAGGCCGATATGCGTGGCGGATATATTTCCCACCTATTCGTCAGCATACCTACGAATTCGTCATTTCGAATCATCAGCACAATGTCCAAATGCGTGCCTGAGTCACTCCCAATGACTGGTACGAGGCTATCCGTTTGTGGCTGACCCTGCGCATGGGCCATTTCCCCGTCATTGATTCGCTTGCAGAAGGGCGTCATCCTCGTAGCGTTCACAAACTCCCACTGCCACTGCCACTGCCACTGCCACAACTACGCTAAACAACCGCCTTCGCTGGCCTGCGCCGCCCAATCCTTTCCGATATTCTCACTGTACTTATCTTCCTGCTCTCTGTAACATTTAGCACTTCAATTTCCTGCAAATAGCACACCCCAAAAGCTTCACCATAGACAAATACCCCGCGATGGCCGATACTGGAGCTCAGGAAAACCCACAGGGACCTACCAGCCCAGCGCGACGAGGAGGAAGAGGTCGAGGGCGCGGAAGAGGGCCACATTCTGGGGGTGAGGATGGACACGAAAACCCCGGCGCTCGGGGACGAGGTAGAGGCGGCTCCGCAGGTGGTCGCGGACGAGGGGGTCGTGGGAGAGGGGACGGCGCAAACAACCGCGGTGGACGGCCGGCGGCAGACAAAGGCAAAGCGCCCGCAGTAGAAGGAGAACTGCGAAGCGAAGCTTTACCCGTGGCCGCGAAACCATCTGTAGAGGAGGCGGTGGACGACGACGATGATGCAGAGGTCTGCTTCATTTGCGCCTCGCCCGTTCAACATACCGCCATTGCGCCCTGCAACCACAGAAGCTGCCACATCTGCTCGATTAGAATGAGAGCCCTGTACAAGACCAAAGCGTGCGCGCATTGCAGGACTGAGTCTGACCATGTCATACTCACTGACGACCACGAGAAGCTGTACCAGGAGTTCTCACCAGCCAACTTCTTCAAGACCGACGACAATCTGGGAATCAGGTTCGAGAACCCTGAGATCTTCGAGGACACTAGACTATTGTTGCAGTACAACTGCCCAGACAGCGAGTGTGATGTTGCGTGCTTGGGCTGGCCGGATCTGCATCGCCATACAAAGACGGCGCACGGCAAGGTTATGTGGTAAGTATTGACAGTACCCTGATGTCCAGCTTACATTCTAGCCAGATGCTGACTGAGTCTAGCGACCTGTGTACAAGAAACAAGAAAGTCTTCACTCACGAGCACGAGCTCTTCACCTTTGCCGACCTCCGCAAACACCAGAAGTTCGGTGATGACAATCCTGGCGCGATTGATCAGAGTGGTTTCAAGGGACACCCTGAATGCGGCTTCTGTCGTCAGCGCTTCTACGGAGATGATGAGCTGTACACACATTGCCGAGACAAGCACGAACGCTGCCACATCTGCGACCGCCAAGATAGCGGTCGACAGCAGCAATACTACGTCAACTACGATTCGCTCGAGCAGCACTTCCGGAAGGATCATTTCATGTGTCCAGACCGGGAATGCCTCGAGAAGAAGTTTGTTGTGTTTGATTCTGAAATGGACCTCAAGGCCCATCAGATCGAGTCGCACCCGAATGGCCTGACCAAGGATGCTCTTCGTGATGCTCGGCGGGTGGACATGTCTGGATTCCAGTTCCGCGCACCACACGAGCAGGACCACGGAAGACGAGACGATCGGAGACGAGAAGGTGGCAGAGCTCGTGGGCGAGGCAGAGACCCCAACGCGGAGGCACTGCCCGCCTCTTCTGCACAAACTCTCAGCCGCGCAGAACTTGCGTTCCAGCGACAAATCGAAGCTCAGCAGTCCGGAGCAACTGGTCGCACGTTCGGTGGTCAGCTCTCAGCCCCTACGCCAGGCGAAGCATTTGCAGCGCGACCGGCTCCCAACGCATCTGCACCAGCTACTCAAACCGCCTCACGACCCAGTCGACCGGCCGCAAATGACATCGCAAACGGCGTCAGCCAGTTGAGCGTTGATTCGCAACCTAGCGTACCACAGACTCCACAGGACCAAGCGCGACTTCTTCGACACAACGCCGTTACCGAGCGAGCAACGAATATGCTGCGCAACGACCAGATCAAGCTGCAGCAGTTCCGCGCTGATGTATCAGCGTACCGTAACTCCAAGGTCTCGCCAGCGCAGTTTATTGAAGGGCTGTTTGCACTATTCGACAACGACTCTAAGGAGTTGGGCAAGCTGGTGAAGGAGCTGGCCGATATTTTCGAGATTCAAAGCAAGCGAGAGGGCTTGCTGAAGGCTTGGAGCGACTGGAAAGCAATCAATGAGGATTACCCGTCGTTGCCTGGCTCGGCAACAGGGCTCGCGCTCAACGGTGGCACTGCGACGAGTGGAGGATCGAGAGTGCTGAAACTTAAGAGCTCGACAGCACAGTCTCAGCGCTCGCAAGCCAACCGAAAGGCAAGTTGGTCGACTACGTCATCAGGCAACACTCCATTCCCAGCCTTGCCTGCGGCGGGTCCATCGAGTCGCGGCGGCGGCGGCATTGGAGCCAAACCCGGTCAGACACCATGGATGTCCTCGTCATCCAAGCCTGCGCCTGTCCGCAGCAGCGGTGTGTCGCCTATCCCGTCGCGCGTTGCTTCATCGACTGGGCTGGCCAACAAGAGCAACAAGGCGATATCGGACGCATTTCCTGCTCTGCCTGCAGCACCCAAGCCGACCAGCACCATCTTCAGCCCTGGCTACACAGGTCTAGGACTGCGACGAGACAACAGCGGTCGAAACACACCGGTCAACCAGGCTTGGGGGGCGCCGAGTGCTGGCGCAAGTGGCTCCACAACACCAACGGTTGAGGATGGCGCGGGTGGAAAGAGGAAGGGCAACAAGAACAAGAAGCAGACACTGTTCCACTTCGGCTAGCCGATCAGTGGTGTGGACGGATCATGTGTATAACATTTGCCTGGCTCTCAAGGGACCGCAGAAGCAAGCATAGACACACTGTTTAGGTGTTAGTCAGATAGGCTCATAGCGTTCATGTGTGCGCTCAAAACGAGCATTTGTATCGTGTAGAGTAAGGCCGACGGCATGAGTGAAAGCAAAATCCAACATTCCAGAGTCGTCGCTGCAAACTGTGGTTCCAATAAAGTTGAGGACCAACAGCGATCCAAGGATTGCGGGTGCTGCCTAGCCCAGCCCACATGCACTGGGCAGCGCAACAGCGTGGAAGCGCACTGTATAGCAGCGCGCATGTTCATCAGAGGGCGTCGCGATACAAGTGCAGGTACAGCGGTTCATGTCTCACTCGCCCCCCGCGAAAGAAACATGGCTTGCAGCCGTGGTGAGGCTTGCTGGCGCCGGCTACCGTTGCGACGGAAATGGTGCGCAAGTTCCCGCGGCCCTTGCAGTGGGAACGAATGGGACGAACCGTCGGCGCCTTGTGGCAGTGAGGAGACAAGCATCGCATCAGACCCGCTACGTTCCTCATGGATCGAGCCTCAGAGGCTCAGACGACGCTTTTGACCAAGTGACCGACGGTACTGAGGCTGCACCTGGAAAGGCACCGCACCAAGCCCATAGGCGCGAAAATCGAGTCGATGGGGTACGTCTCTTAGTTCTCGTCCGTTTTCGTTTGCACGCTTCTTTCCTCCTCACCTGTCTCCAACGCCTCTGCCACAGACTCCGTTACCCCAATACCAGCTGTGACGGCGGGTACCACCACCAGAGTCACACACAACGCTCGCCGCCTCGCATCGTGTGGCCCGTTTGACTGGGTTTCAACATAAGACAGGCAGCCGTTGGGGCCATCCTCGTCCCAGAGCGTAATCTACACACGCTCTCCCCACAAGCCGCTAGTCGCGACTTCCCGCAGCACCCCTCCGCCACGATAGCTCTGAGCTTTGCTCTGAGCTCTCGCCAGCAGCGCGCACCTGCGTGAATCCCAACCACAGCCTTCACCGACAGCAGCACAGCTCCTGGACCGCCTGAGCCTGAGCCTGAGTCCTGCTCGCCGTTGTTCCCGTGAGCTTCCTGTGCGTCTCCACTTATCCAGGTCCCCAGATCAACGTGACCGGCCGCGCAGACGTCGCCTCCTAGCCATCATGTACACCCATTCTCGTCAGAGCAATCAGTATCCTATCCCAGCACCTCCGCAGCAGCGCTCAGGTGCTGCTCCACTGCCTCCACCGCCGCAGCTTCACGATCCCACCCAGATGATGCATCTTCCACCACCCGGACAGCAGCAGCCTCCACCACAGCCGCAGCAGCAGCAGCAACAGCAGCAACAGCCTCCACCGCAGCAGCTGCAGCGCTCAATGATGTACCAGGAAGGGCCCCCTGCTGACCAGAGCGGCGACTACGTAGGCCAGCAGGCTGGTTCAACCTACAGGTGCGCATCTTGCCGTCGAGTCGTCTGCACGTGAGCTCACAAACGACAGGTTACGAGTCGACCAGCAGCCCATCAGGGCCCGAATGTGTGGATTTGGCGACAAGGTAAGAACGCCCGCGCAGCAACCCATTGCTCTGGTAGACGCACAGCGCTGAGACATGTGGCCAATGACAGGACCGACGCCCCATCACTCCGCCTCCTTGCATCCGCCTCATCATGTGCGACGCTGCAACAGGACAGGAGATTGATGCCAATGACATCGACACCACTTTCTACACGCTCGTCGTTGACCTCTGGCATGAGGACATTTCGCGCGGCGCATGCAACTTGGTCCGGCATAGCAGCGCAGCACCAACTGTTAGTATCAGCAGCAGCGTAACGACCTCGTTCCCGCCAGTGCCAGACCGTCAGATGTTCCTGGCCCAAGGTATGCCGACACACCAGTACAACGCCTATGGCCAGCCAGTACCGTCTCCCCATCAATATGCCCCGCAGCAGTTTTATCCCGGTCAACCACCTCCTGGGTATCCACCGTACGTTGGAGGCTACAGCCCGCAAGTGGTGAGTGCACCAAGCACCAGCTCCAACCACACACGGAACCTCATCGGCCAGACCTCTGTCAACGCCTTCAAGCTGAACGACCCGGACGGCAAACCCGGCTTCTGGTTCGTCCTCCAGGATCTTTCTGTGCGCACAGAGGGCACTTTCAGGTAAGCTCTTCTGCCTTCTCACCTACTTGAACAATACTGATAAGCACAGACTTAAATTCATGATCTTCAACATCGGCAGCAGTGAGAACGTCAACAGCATCCTGGGCCACGGCGAAAAGACTCCCATGCTTGCTAGCTGCTTCTCGGATCCTTTTACCGTCTACTCAGCCAAGAAGTTCCCTGGTGTCATCGAGAGCACGACGCTCAGCAAGTGCTTCGCGCAGCAGGGCATCAAGATACCTATTCGTAAAGACGGGCCCCGCACACTGACCAACCAATCTGAGTTTGATGCTGATGATTGAGCGAACGGATAGAGTGTCGACGGCGGAAAATTAAATCTTAAAGCGCCGACTCTTGAGGATTTTATCCATAAAGACGCAGATAATCAACGTCTACCAAATTCGGTTTGTCGGGTCGTTCAACCATTCATTCAGTTCGATTTCACATGTCTGGTGCTGGCTCTCGAAGTCATGTTTCACCGCACCAGTGTTGTACTCTAATGGCTCTGTCTTTGCCTACGTGGGATAGACGGGCCGGCGTTGGAGGCTTTTCTTGTTGCACTACGAAGACGATATATGAGGGGAAGAACAATGGTGCGTGGATTGTTAGTAGAGGTTGAATGGGACACATTATGTTTTGAAGTTCCTATGCGTGTTTATACGTGATACCAGCTCTCAATCCGACGTCACTCGCTTCTAGGTCCCGTCCATCATCCGTTGGGAAGAGTTGGCTAATGTCGACGTCAATGTCACATCGCATCTCATCCCAAACATACGTGGACCAGCCCCGCGACTATCTTTTTTCCAAGGCGGTTGTTGGGCTGATTCAGATGATAATTAAATGATAACTTCAGGTAATAATGATGCATAATGATGATGTGGATGATGGTGATATCCAGACTTTACCCGCAACGCTTCAGTACATTTCCAGCACGAACGAGACGTTGTGCGGGTAGGAGCTGTGGGGAAGTCGTGGCTTTTACAGAATGCGGATTGAGGGATTGTGGATGAGGGAGGAGGAGATAGCGTTGGGGTAGGTTTTGTTGGTTTTTGTTGGGTTTGGTTGGGTTTGGTGGGGATACGCGGAGGATAGGATGAAAATAGGTCGGGAATGGAGATACATAGCAAACAGTGCGACAGGGCAGAACAAGGCCTCACTTCACAAAAGTTACATATGGAAAGGACTCGTAGTCTCTGCGATACGCAGTAGAGCTCCAGTCTGACGACGGACGTACTGTTATGCGCATTGTTTCTTCTTAATTGAGTGACTGCGCTTTGCCTCGGAATGCCTGTGCGCCGTTGATGGGTTTCTGGTTTTGGGGGTCAGGGTCTGGGTTGGGATCTGGTTGAATCGTGTGGCATAGAACTGATTGTACTTGCTAGGAATACAGCACAATACCACGATCCTGAAGACTTGAGATAGATCTGCACTTCTGACTCTGGCTCTGCTCGGGGCTTTGTTGTCAAGAACTGCCGGATAGTAAGAGCCTCTATAAGGCAATTTGTCTGCGTATTCCGCTGTGCGTGCATGTTGGGTGGGGGAACGGGTATAGTTCTGTTCTTTGCGTGAATGAGGTGGTGAGTATATTTTCCTCTCTTCGACGCTGCGGCGAAAGAGCGAGAGTGGACGAGGATAACGGGGTTTAGTTAGCGCTGCGTCCTGCGTTTGGAGAACGGTGGTGTGGTTCGAGCCAATTGGGCGGGCATCACTGTGTGCGGAGGGGAGAATAGCCTTGGGTGTAAGGAGGTATTTCTCAATTTGATCTTACGGTTTGGTGGGATCGTGGCTAAGCAACGAGTGGTTGCGTATGGACACATTCGATCTGGTGAGTAGACTCGTAGTCACACTCGATCATCCATGGACTGATAGATCGATCTCCGCACACACCTATGAGGCGACTGTTGAGTCACGCGTATGTTTTGCTGGGAAAAGGGAATGCTTGGAAGAATCTACATGCTATCGAAAAACGAATGAAGATATATTTGGCTAGATATACTATTCCCATGTACCTCAGGTCTGCTAAAACTGTAGCCGCAGCTGTTTCCAAGAGCCGTGTTACACTATTTGGGCATACTAATAAAATTCCTAGATCAAATAAAAGAAACGAAAGAGCAAAGATAAAGAACGACACGCTAAACTGTGCTCTATTTTGGCCTTAAAACGAGTGGAGCCCACATTCAAAAGCACTGTCCTTTTCTTGGTAAGGATTCTGAGGTGCTGAGACTAAATTTATTGATGATAATAATAAAATAGCTACTGTAGGTATAAATATCATAGAAACAGTAGTACTCGATGCGTTCATCAAACATCTGAAAATCGTACATTCGCTCAACTCATGACACCAAAGGTCATGTCTACAAGTACGTCTCAATGGCAGAGCGATTGCGACCGGATGTCACTAACGGATGCACAAGTAAATGACAGCTGGGACTTTTACCAGCTGGGTATGCTGCCAATCTTCAACTGTTGATCCCCGTCACGCACATTCTCGTAATCCTTGATTAGAGTCTGGCCATTTGTTGAGATTTTAGGATTCACCATCATCCGAGAACGGTGTGGCATCGAGGTGTGACCAACCCCCCAACTCCTTGTGTCCGTGTCAACTCGTATACAGAAGCAAGGAGCAACTTTTAGACAGAACGGTACTTGTTTACACACACCATACGCTCTTACGGACTGTCATCAACCGTGTGTACCCAAATACACATTTCCGGAAAAGGTTCACAGCTTCTGAGAGAGTCTGTTTACTTGTCAGATCCTAGCTAGTTGCGCTTTTGACTGCTCTTGCAAGGACTGCCATTCGTTCCTGAAGATCTGATTTATTGCGTCGTAACTAAAAGGTGCAGGAAAAAAAGTGTTGTTCGAGTTCCACATCATCTTGAGCAACATTCCATCTGTGTTGTTCATCGGTGTATCTGCAACCCCGCCCTTCCTCTACTACTTCACGGTCCGTGTCAGAACTGTCGTGAACGGGCGTACAAGTTCAAGCTATGCCGGTAGAATTGTCAGGAACTGTGCCTCGTCGAGGTTGGAAAGGTGTTGTGTACTTTCCTTCACGCACTACTACCATAGAATGGTGCTACGTCAGAACGTTACGTCAAAACGCCCCCTGAGAGGCCTGGTTGGATGAATCTGCTATATATAAACTGAATCAAATCAAATCAGATCAAAGAAGCAAAGAAAGTGTTTTGGCGATGCTTGTGGTCGCAATGCAAACGCAAATACAAAACCTCGAATCATAGCAAACTCGAGTAGGACGATAACTCCAGGCGACAGGCGAGAGTGAAATTCTCTTCGTAAGAACAGATCTCATGGTACGATATATCCGCATCCTCTCGGCACGACAAACAAAGGAGCCGGAGGCTTGCGGTCTGCTTTGGGGGCCTGTATGTGCTTGTGAGACTGCTTGCTCTCAGACCACTGTTGGTATTTTCTACTTTTCGCTTCGTGTCTGGCGACGTGATGAGATGCATTGTGTTGTGCAGTTGTAGCGTAGAAGTGAGGCTGTTCACGGAGTGGGCAGGCACTATACGCAGACAAGGTGCAGGAAACCCAACATACAGTCTAGCCACTGAGGTCTGCTGGAAGATTGTCGCTAGTGTATTCTAATTACTGAGCGTGAGGATGTAGCATATCCTGGTTTCTCTGAGCCTCTCGACAGGCAGGGTCGACCTTCTAACAGCGGAAGGGGGGTTGTTGGCGACACCCGTCGAGTGAAGGTGTGTGTACACGCACTCCGTCGCTGTATAGTCCACTATTCTAGTCATTGCTGTGATGCTGCAGGAAAGTCGACGAGAGTAAAGACATCTCCACAAGCGAGCGGTTACTCAGTGTAGACGGCAGTGCACACATGTGTAGAAACTTGCTAAATTACCAAGGGAAGCAGGCGCAAATTTGCAATGCGAACGACTGGCATTTCAGTTTGTAAGAGGGATATGTAAGGTACTCCTGGAGACGCCAAGGTCACTATGCTTACCTATGCTTACAGAACTTGAGCGTTGGTTTGCAATTTGTCGGTATGTCACTGCCTAGAAGCCTTATCGTGGCCCAGGTCGTCTTGCTCTGTATCAAGACCGAAGCGCTTCAAGCGTCTAGCTGCATTCAAAATCACGATACCACTACGTCGTCTCTAGATCCTTACTCAGCATTTTCAAATACTACCGGCATCGCATCTAGCATCGCCAAGGGCGGAAGACGACCATGGCTCGCAGGGCATTAGACCGCGGAGCAACCCCTGGATGCGGAAAGCAAGGTACCTGTTCGACTTGAGCGGTTCCGTGTCTCGTTGGCTGTCGTACATCTGGCAATCTCCGTAGAGGTGCGTCCGCGGAGAAAGAACAACAGCCAGGGTGTCTCTCGATATTTGAGGTTTTTTTTGGAGCTATGAAAGGATACCATAGTAGGTATCTGGATATGTGGAAAAGGGCCGATTGCCTGCCGTGCAACACACCATCCATGGGGCAGACACAGGGCGAGAGTGTCGTGTGTCCAAGCCGGGTGCCAGGCTTCTGCATATCTTGTGTTCACGAGACCGAGTTTGGATTGTGATGAGTCACTATGTGCGATAGGTGCCCTGGGGGCGAGGAGTACCAACGACAGTGCCTGCAGATGCAGATGCACCCACAGACGCCGCGACCCCTCACTTGACAGTCTCCTGAGCTTGAAAGCTTCGCCGCCAGACTTGCCTGCTAGGTATCTGTCAAATCTTCTGTTGCCAAGCTCTTCATTACTCGTGGTCGGACGACCCGCTTTTATTGCCACGCTAATTGGAGGCTTCACGGGCGCTAGGTGTTTCTGGATAGCATGATCCTGGGTACCGTCCCGCAGGTGACTTGCGCCGCCACAGACGCACGGTCTCTTATGCCAAAGTTTGAAATTCGCATCAGAGAGCAGATGCGAGATTTGCGTCATAGCTCGCAGGTGCGAGTGCGTCACCAACTGGACCTCACGCCAGCACAACGACCCAGGTGAGTGCGCTTATGGATGGGTGCGGAGATGGCGGAGATGGTGATGGGTGACGGATGGTAATCTGCCGGCTCAAAGACACGCAAGCGGGCCTGGCAATCGAGCGCTTTGTTGCTTCAATGAGCGAGCGCCGAGGCGAAGGGACATAACGTGTGTGATTGCTGGGCCTTGACAGACGCGCAGGTATTGAAAAACACACCACTCTTGCCCAGTTTCTTGCAAGGGACCGGAAGAAAAACGTGGAAGACCGAGGTGTGTTCGGGGCTAGCACGGGGATGCTGGTTGTGCAACACGACAGAGATGCGATTCATTCTTCACGTCTGCGCCTCCGGGCTCGAAAGAAAATGCGTGCAGCTCCAGAACCTCGGAATAGCTACCCAGCGACAGTCGCACAGCGGATTGTGAGACGTTGTATGGCCGAACAGACGCCGGAAGATCTTCCAGCGCATGCGCGCTGCTGATTGGCCCCGGAAACTATATCCACCGAGAGGCAAGAGCACATCATGCATGCAGCGAGTTGGAGAAACTGGAAGATGGAGCGAGGTAAGGAGGGATCAAAAGGCAAGATGACGGAAGAGAATTGTGGAAACCATGCAATTACTATTACTTGTTACGCGTCATGGAATTCAAAGGGACTCCCGGACGCCGAATATGATACACCGGGACGGATAGACGTACGGGCCTAAAAGAAATCAACCGTCTGTGCTTGTGCACGCAAGTGGGTCGTATCCTATGTCTTGATCTCTGATGGCTCTTCGTGACTCGTTGACGTTCGATCCAGCCGAATGGGCGCTGCAGAGTGTATGCTGAGGGTACCCGGTATATTGACAAGAGTCCAGGGTGGATGGGCATATTCACTGCCAATGTGCGCTGTTGTTCGATGTGTCTTCGTTCACAACCGAAGCGTAAAATGTCCAGAGCAACGCAATGCAAAATACCATATTCATGCAACAAGCATGTCTAGCGAAGCGCACGCCTAAAAGGATCGCATCTGAGACATGACAGGCCCACCAAGCTGTACTGGTGGCATCATCGGGATTCCCGAGCTCGACGGGCCCAGACGGTGGAACATTTGTATCAAACGTTCGCCGACGCTGGGTTCAAGCTCAGTGCCGTCGCGTGCGATTTTGACTTCGCGATTCGCATTCCAGGGATTTCGGAGGCCGCGAGTGCGGTAGAATGGGAGGCGATTCGCAGAAAGCCATTCAATCTTGAAGGGTTTGCCCCAGCTCTGCGCGACGACGGCAGAGTCCTCATCAACATGATTCTCAACCTTCTCTGTCACCTCTCCTTCGCTTTCTGATTCGGATGGCTCTGCTTCCCAGAAGATAGTTCCACGGGCTGAGTCGTCAATGATTCTACCTTTTGGAGCCCATTCCGATGCTGGTGTAGGAATTGACTTGGGAACATCAGGTGCATCGATAATGTTCTCGGTTTCCGAAGCTGATCGTGCGAGGTCTGGACCATCTTCCAGAATGGGTGATGTCATACGTGCGTAGCCAAAGTACTCTCCGGACTTGTTGGCCGAGAAGATTAGATACACGTTCTCCGCGGACTGTCTAGAGTTAGTTGTAATTCGAAAGTAACACGGTGTCTGGGACTGGACTTACACGGTAGGCTTTGTTCAAGATGTCTTCGTTGTGAGATTGGGTGGCCCAGATTCCATTCCGTATGCTGAGTTCCAGATCTTGCAGGGTAAGACTTTTGACAATAAAATACTTACTCGCGGATGTGGAGTTGGCAGAAGTCTCACCGCCACTCTGCTGTACAATCGATTCCGTTGCACCGTCCTGCAAGCTGTCCAGGGCTTCGCTAGCCGGTTTGGGAGACATTGGTGGAGACGAATTTGTCTGCTGGGTGCCAACCATAGCTGAGGGACCTATGGGCACTCCCGATGCTGGTGCTGAACTGCGGCGCAATCGACACACAAGACGTACGCCATTGAAGCGTGAATCGTGAAATCTGTGCATGGCCGCAGTGCACGAGTGCTCAGTACGATAGTTGACAAAGGCGCAGTTGCTCTTGGATATCAAAAAAAGACTTTCGATGTCCTTGGTAGCCTCACGGGAGAAGTGGTCCTTGAGAGATACCACTGTGGTGCCTGGAGGGAGATTTCCTACCCAGAGAGCATGGCCAGACTGCTTTGGTTTTCGAGGCGGTCCACGAGGAATCGAGCTTACAGAAGCGGAGCGAGGCATTACTAAGAAGGATTAGTTGGCGCAACAATATTATCGTATTGTAAATGGTACGTACCGGGACCTGGATAGAATGGGGCGCCGAATGCCGCAGCGTTTGTTGCTGGATCCCCATGGGCCGTTCGTGCACCAGTGTAGCTACCATCGTGGGGCAAGACCTCGGCGTTCTGGCTAGGGTTTGCAATAGGTGCTGCCGCCAGACTGGCCCTCCTTCCAAACGTTGCCTGCCCTTGTACGCCTTGCACTGCATAACCTAGGGAGAATGGTCCCTGTGCTGCATAAGGCGTGGGATAATACATGTACTGAGACGCTTGCGGGTATTGCTGGTAAGGGTTGTGCATTGGATTCACCCCTTGAATCCGTGACTGATTTGGGTTGTACGAAGGATAAGCTCCGCTTTGGGTGTTTTGCGGTGGCATGTAGCTTTGTTGATAGGGACTCGTTGCGTAGCCTGAACCGTATGGAGGGTGTACCGACATGTTGCCCGAAGTTTGCGCAGGCATTTGCAAACTTTGGCCGAGTTGATAGACGAGGGCAGACGTGGATGCACCGGATAGCGAGCGGGGAATCGACTGCGGAGGCTGTAGTTGGAGCGACGCTGTGTCGGAGCTGTAGTCGGGCAATGCACCAACCATTGCACCCATCTTGAATGCAGAAGATTCAAGCTGTTGTACCGGATAGTACTGTGCTGTTTGTGCGGAAGAACGATGGTCGGGGCGGTGCTGTCCTTGGGGGATCGAGCTCAGCTGAGAATAAAACGGAGTGTTGTTGTCATGCGTCGTGTAAGGCGACGAGGATGGAATGGGCGCATGTTGGTCGTCACGCGCAAGGCCAGCTGCGGTGAAGTCTCTGGTGTGGGACCGGGACTCGGGCGGTATATCACCCATCTCTCTCTCGACAACGACTGGAAGCGCAACCCACTGCTGTACCCATACGAAAGACATGTCAGCCCATGCTCCGTATGCAAAACGAGTGACTAGTGAACGACTATCCAAGTGTAACAAGACAAGACTACACCGAAATGGCGCCGCAATATACAACGTACCTGAATCTATATCAGTATGCCCAAGGCAGATGTGGCAAGCCGGATGGATTGGAAGCCGAGGGGGTGAGGCTTCGCAATGCCTGATAGTTGGGTATGCCAATGAGGGTACGCAGCAGAGGAAGATCGCGTGTAAAAAAAGAAGCTTGGAATAAATAAGGCCAGGCAGTGGACAACTAATGGCAGCGGTTGGGGACCCACTCAAGAGAGTGCTCGCTTGGAACGGAGCGAGATGATGATCAAAATCGCACGGCCACTCAGACGGCAAAGCCGAGTCTTTGAAGCCTTACAAGGTCGTTAGTATAACGGCAGTAGCCGGAAGAAGGAGGAGCCTGACGACTACGTGGACTAGGAATTCGAGACTGGAACAAGCGAGGGGTCGTTTAAGAAAGTGCTGACTGGCTTGACCCAGAAACAACGGGAATGCCGGGCGAGGGTTTTGCAGGAGCTCTGCCTCAGTTGCCTCCAAGCCTAGTCAGAAGGTACAATCTGATTGGGTGAAAGGCTGCAGATTGTGGCTTCTGGAATGGCTGTGTAATGACGGGATGGGAACCGATGCTCTGGAGGCGAAATGATCGACTAGATCCTTCAAAAAAAAGACGAGGCAATTGGGTGCCACGAAAAGGTTGCAAGGCAAAGCAGGCGCTGTGTAAGAAGACATGGTAGAATGTGGCGAGTGGTTCTGTTTCTAGATTATCAATGGGCCGGTGGCGTTTGCTGTTGGATCACTCGTCTGTGAAGCCTAGTGGACCCTCTTTTACCCTGGCATTTGGCGGGCGGGAGAGTTCGAACTATGACCGCAAAGACAGAGCAGTGACGGCAGAACACCTCAGGCCATGACACGCAGACCCTGGATCAACCCTGAAATCCATCAAGTGCCGACTGTGGGGAACATATCCGACAAGGGAGAAAGCAGACGAGCTTTAGAAATTTGCAACTAAAGCTCCGGTCATAGTCGTTACTCTGTTCAGAGATGGTGAAATAATTCGTGGACAGACTCTTCGCCTGAACGACTTCAAACGGCCAGGGACTGCATGCCAGTGGGAGAGGTTACAAACTGCCAGGAAACGTTTGGACTTGACGGACTGGGAGCAGCCGTCGGCGCCGCGTGGCCGTGCTAAGACAAACGACCTAATAAGGGCGAGCGCGACACTGGATTTAGCAAATAGAGATGGTTAGGAGAGGATAGCTTGACGCTGCAGTTACCTGTGCTTGAGCAGCATAGGTAGGCGGCCCTGCAGCGGGTCTGCACACCTGGCAGCAGCATGACAGAGTGGAGTGTGCATCTGGAACCAAACATGCCGGCCCAGCGGCCCAGCTTTGAGCGGTACGCCAGAGAGCACTCTTGCCTGGCGGACCGAAGCCAGACCGACAGAGAATGAAGCTTGTGCGAACAGTTGTAAGAAAGACGTAGGGCGCCAGTTCACCATTCGCTCGGCAGCGACTCGGCGGCTGAAAGTACCTTGTAACCGTTGGAAGGGAACGAGACCCGCCAATGATTGTGCAACAAAGCTCTTTTGCCACCCTCGGTGACACCGCGTCGGGGGACGAACATCACAAGCTCCACCTGCCATGCCAGTCGGGATCGACAGTAGCGCTGAGCACAGCCGCAAACTGCAGTGTGGAGATCCGTGACAAGGGAGAGGAGCGGCAGGAGAGGCCTTCACGGGCTTTACGGCTTGTACGGCATATGTTGGCCTAGAGCAGTTTCCACTTCTGTGCTGTGTAGTTCATCGCCAACTCTGTCTTGGCCTGCTATCTCACAACGTTTGATGGGGTTGGTGTAGAGGCATTGCACGCTGAGTCGCTGTTCATGATGAAGGAAGCCTTTGCGCTCATTGTGACATGGCTGAACGTGGCTCTGAGATGACGTAACTGTGGCGCAAACCGAGCTTGCAGAAGTCTTGTTTAGAACCGCTTGTGCAAGCGCAACGCTCCTGTGCCAACTGCCGGCGATAATCACGGGCACGCCAAACGAACAACAAATTTGCTTAAGCGACTGTTCGTGTCGTTATCTGCTCCCTGCACTACCATTGCGGAGCTTCTGGGTCCTTGCAGTCTGGCGATACTAGTCGGCGCGCGAGAAGAGAAGCCAAATGCGAAAAGTATCAGTCCATATGCGTGGCGAGAGTTTGCGCCTGTGTGGCTGTGCCGAGCATCTTTGCTAGGACGGGTCGAGGCCATGTCATGCCTACTAATATGCCTGTCTTGGGCGACGTTGCAAAATGACATTCAAGAAGCGAATGGGCGTTGCCGCTCCCCTGGCGATCTGAACTCCACAGTTTCCAGGTGCTCAGAGTCTGGACTTGGACCCTGAGCGTACCAACTTTAGAAACATACGTGGGCGTGCGTAACACTACGGCTATCACTCCTGAACGTTCGAGCTGGTTCGACTCACGACATGGAAAGGAACACTCTCTTAGCATGTGCGTCCGCACCTTGGTCCGGTGGATCCAATCTTGCACGATGCCAAGGTGTGAAGATCGATGCTGCATGTTTTGCATTGTCTGGGTCATATGGAGTGTCTTATCGCTACTGATCCAGAACGGTAAATATCGAGAAGTGTTCAGTGTTCATCGTCGAAAGCCCTTGTCGCACCCTTCACACCATTACGACTGCCAATGACGGAACCTTATCACACACTGATGAGCATTATACTACAATGCGACCGTTGCATTCTGACCTTGGTGACTCCAATCGTCTTTCAATGGCCATGTCGAAGCACGCAGTTCTCGCCTTGCTAACGATCCCTAGAAGGGCCGACACTTTGTGCCTTCTAACTGCATGGCCTGGCCTGGCCCGACGACTCTCACCCTGTGACAAACTTTCTTAGAAAGTCATCAATATGCTGGAAATACCCTGGTTCTGCGACCGTGTCGTTGTGAGTTCCATTGGGAAGCTCCCGCCATACTTTGGGAGCTCTGCAAACCTTGAAGAGGCGGGCCATATGCGAGGCTCTGTCGTAACAGATTAGTGATCGAACTCAGTGTTGTATTCATGCCTGGGCACGTAAGAATAGACTTACGGAACAATTTCGTCTTTCAGGCCAGAGAGAAACAGAAACGGTATCGTAGTGATGGTTGGTAGTGTATCCTCGCTGGGCCATATCTGGTGACACAACGGCGCGAGGAACCGAGCTGGGGGAAATGCACTACAGTCAGTTAGAGGGCTGGATATTCAACCAGGGCTTACCAATTACTCACGATGGTATAAGCTTTCTGATTGATGTGAATGTGTTTTCTAGCACAACGCCAGCCACATCGCCTTGCTTCTGGTTGCGCGAAGCGAGTGCGATCGCCACAGCACCTCCAATGCTTTGCCCATAGACGACTATCTGCGTGCCCTGAAGTTCTGATCGATTGCGAATGTAGTCCAGGCCAGTCTGAGCATCAATCATAAGCCCCTTCTCGTTGGGATTGCCAGACGACAAACCATAACCACGATACTGAAGCATGAGTACGTTACAACGAAGTTCATTCGTGAGGACTTTAGCGATTGGAAGACGATAGCCAATATTACCAGCGTTACCGTGAAACATGAGAACAGTCACGTTACGAGCATGTTGTTTATTTGGCCGAATGTAGAAGGCGCTGAGTGATTCGCCGTCCGGAGTGGGGATGAAAAGCTCTTCGTAGTCAGTGAGACCGAATTGTGAAGGACGCGGAACATTGGTCCGAGCATCAGGTGGGAAGGCTCTGGGGTAGATAAGCTCACTGGTCACGTTAGCTGAAAACTGGCGTTGTCATCATGTGAGACATACTTCTGCTTAAAGTATAGAAGACCACTGCACAGTGCCGCGATGCCGGAAGAGGCAAGTAGCGGTATTCGCAAATAGGACATGAGCGTATCGAGAGCGGTACCCATAATGGCCGAGACAGTCTGGGGTATCTGTGGGGAGGGTAATACGGTGAAAGTGTGCGGAGCCTCTCTACCTGCTTGTGGGCGAAAGCCAGAACAGAGAATGTTTTTTTTCTTGATTCTACATGAGCTGACGTGTAACAGCTAGCTATCGTCCACTGATGAATATTAGTGGCCACCTGGAACCGTAGATGATGGCGTCGTCTACGCGGTACGGCGGGCGATTCAATCCCACTTAGCAAGCGCGATGAGGCGCCAAGACTATGGGCAGGCTGTAGCTGTTGCGCGTCTACCATCATCAACAGCACGACCGTAACCCCACAGCTTCCTTATTCTCAGCACCACAGCGAACGAACCGTACCTTTTCGAGTCTCCCAGCTTCTGCCTACAGCCAGCTCAAGCCCAAACGATGATGTCTACCGGAATGCTAGGAGAGGGTAAACGACTTTGCCCCATCACGCAAGCTTGATGCTAACAGACTGCGCAGATGGCATCCACGTGGACATGAACCACCTGAAGAAGGGTGAAGTCAAGTAAGGACTATTACCAAAACCTCATGAAAGCAGTGCTAACATACCACGCCAGCCTGGGAACCTCCATGTCCGTACTGCGGCGCCCCACCATCTTACCTTCTCTGACAGCTTCAACAGTATGGCGATCAACTTCAAGGACGGTGTGATATTAGCCGCAGATAGCAGAACAACCACCGGCGCCTACATTGCGAATCGAGTTACCGACAAGCTCACACAAGTTCACGATACGATCTGGTGTTGCAGATCCGGCTCGGCAGCGGACACACAGGCTGTAGCTGATATCGTACATTATCACCTCGGCATGTACGGCATCACCAACGACGAGCCTCCGACAACACAGACTGCAGCGGCCATCTTCCAAGAGCTTTGCTACTCGAACAAGGACTCTCTTTCGTGAGTAGCGCAGCGGCCTCATTCTGGGCAGAACTGATAGGAGCCTAGGGCTGGATTGATCATTGCAGGATGGGATCACAAGCACGGTGGTCAGGTATACTCCATTCCACTAGGCGGTTCTCTGCACAAGCAAGCGTACGCGATCGGCGGTTCGGGGTCTACATACATCTACGGATACTGCGACGCGAACTGGAAGGAACACATGACAGAAGAGGAAGGCATCAAGTTCGTCAAAGGTGCGCTCTCCGAGGCCATCAAGTGGGACGGAAGCTCCGGCGGTGTAATTCGCATGGTGGTGCTCACAGCCACGGGCGCACAGCGACATCTGTACCTGCCAGACCAGAACTACGAGGGTCCTGGTAGGCAGTAAGCAGAAGGCAGGAAATAGCCCAGACTCGGAGGGGGATATATTCGAAGTATAAGACATAGATCTTCAACTCTGAGCAAGGCATGACCATCACGATGAAACGAAGTCCTGTATCAATCTGGCGACAATCAAATCATAACGAGGCGAGATGATGCATTGCAATAGATCGCTTCGTTCAGAAAAATGTATTCAAGTGTCCAGCTGGACGTTGTTGTGAACCACAGCGCCGCTTGAACATGATGGTATCGAGACTTCGAAGTGGACCAGAACCAATCCAATCAAGAATCAGCTTTTGTGCATTTCCTCAGCCAACTAAATGTTCACGTGGACCACTCAGCCATTCTCAAAAGACTATCGGGACAGCATCGCGCATAGTTGAGTTCAGTAGGCGGTGGAATCTCCATAGAGCTTGGCTAATGCACCCTTGTCCGTACCGTGCAGGGTCTCGTGTGTTGTAGTGCTCGTGGGCAAACAGGAGATGATGCACAGCGTGCCGCCATATGACGAACCTAGTCTGCGCGCTACTGACCGAAACAACATCTAACCCTCAACACCACAAACTGACCCTGCAGCCCACACCTGCCCCCCTCACCTTATTATAGACGCGTTGCCGTCCAATTCACTTTGATCACGGCACGAAAGAGCTGGGCATGTTAATACTCGATTGTCCTTGAAACGTTACGTTCCTCCGGCTGGCCCTGCGACGATAAGAGCTTGTTCGCACCAGCCGAACCTAGCAGCAGCACTGCCTCTCTCACCTGGCGCACGCTCAACACGCTCCTTTCAAGACAAGACGGTGCTGGCATCGTGCCTTCCTCTGCGCTCTTCAGATAGAGCCATCCCTGCAGCGTTCACTTGGTCCTGCGACCCACGGCATGGGATCGATTGTAGTGAGCGACTTCGGTGGGAACCACTTTCACAACCCTATATTCGGCGGTGGTAGTGGACTTCAGCAGGCGCAAGAACCCCCTTCTACGCAATCGGGACGGCCCTCATCGTTGGTGGACGCGCCGCCTCGAGCCGTGGCTGACGTTCCAATGGCCGATGCGGGAGCCCCACCATCCAGCTCAACACCGGCTCAGCGAGCGCAGCAGCACAACCCTCCGGAAGCCAGCCCACACACAACCACCCAACAGCAGCCGGCACCTCCTTCTAGCCCGCGCTTCCGTCCACACTCGCAGCAGCCCACGCCCGCTGCCACACAGCCTCGAACCGTGCCCTCATCTGGACCAACATCCGTCCAGGGCTCACCAGCACAGTCGCAGCGCTCACCTGCCGAGTCGAACGCAGCATCGCCTCGAAAGATCAAGGTCACCAGCTTGGCCCACATCCAAAGTTTTGCCGTCGATGAGTGCAGTCCTTTCTCCCAGACGCGCTCGTTGTCGCGGCGTCAACGACGAGACCCTGCAGACGTCGGACCACAATATGAGATCAGCGACATGCCTGTCTCGGATATCATCGAAATGGTCGCTGGATTGCTGACCAAAATCACTACCACGAACGATCGACAGCATGATCATTTGCATCGACAAATACCACCCGTAGACGGAGCATCCGGACTGAGCCAACAGACAACCAGTGTACTAGCCTTTCATGGCAAAAACGTACCCAGTATATCGATACTGAGTTACCTCAGCCGTATACACAAGTATTGCCCTACAACCTACGAGGTCTTCCTCAGCCTTCTTGTGTACTTCGACAGAATGACAGAGAGAGTGAACGCGGGACCTATGCTCAACCTGCGTCAGGCTAATCAGCAGTCGTTGGAGCGCTCAGAAGCTGCCACCTCGACGACCGCGGCTGCTGCTGCGACTTCACGGCCCTCATCAGCTGTAGCTCAAGCCGCAACACCACCTCCATCCGGATCTCTTGGTAGGCCACAGGAACCTGCGGCACACACTGCTCAGCCTCCGTCTCCGCCTCAGCAAGACTTGGATTCTGATGCATACAACCTTTCCCATTTCTTTGTAGTGGATAGCTTCAACATTCATCGACTTGTGATCGCTGGTGTTACTTGCGCCAGCAAGTTCTTCTCCGATGTGTTCTACACCAACTCTAGATATGCAAAGGTATGTTGGCACTGAATATTCCCTTTTGTCCGTAACTAACCATAATAGGTTGGTGGTCTACCATTGGTTGAGCTGAACCATCTAGAGTTGCAGTTCCTGTTACTCAACGATTTCCGTTTGGCTGTGCCTCTCGAAGAAATGGAAGCTTACGGGACTATGCTGGTCGAATTCTATGCGCGAGAAGTGGCCGAACAACATGAGCGGCAGAACGGAGGAAGATAGTAAACCAAAGCCGGTGCATGTACGGAAGTAACTCGCAGTATGCTCACAATAGTTTCCATGCGATCCTGGCGCAAGCGAGATAGGAGGCCTCGGTGCCAACCAGCACTGAAGCCGATCACATGGGCATGGGCCAAATGAGATAGACGATGCTCTTCCCATCAGCTGAACAGATGGACCTTCAAATCTCTTTCTTTAGAACATGGCATTCAACTCTTCAAGACCTTGGTCCCCTTGACCTTTGGTTGTCGAACGGTCTTTGCCTTACCGGTATCCTAGAGCGAAGCTTCATTTTGCCCAAGCACCGGAACATCAGTCCCAGCGGAGCGGATGTGAAGCCAGAAAACATTACAAAGGTTTTCGTCGATTGATCCAAGCTTTCACTCATTCTCATTGCTTTCTCGAAGACCAATAGGGCGGCGTTAATAGAGGTGTTCAGAGGCGAGCATAATATTTTGAACATGAATAATTGTCATCTTCAATCCTTTCCGCTCAGGACTTGCAATCCAGTGCGTATTGATCGTGGTGAAGATTTGGATGTGTTTAGCGCATTGCTTGTATCCTGCAACGCATCAGATCGACTCAGTCACCGAGTCGGCCACAGCACCATCTGTCCAGTCCTGTTGGCGAGATCTGCTTATCTTATAGAGTCCTACAGCGGCTATTGAGAGAGTTGTTCCGCGTAGGTCTTGAAGTATGCGACGTCGGCGAATCAGATCGTTGTGGACTGGGACAGCCTGGCTAAAGAGTCAACTCCGGACGATCGACAACGTCTGTGAGTAGAAACTGGAAAATCAGCTCTACTATGCTAGTGCACCTCTTTCCTATTAGATGCAGGAATGTGAATCAGATCCGTGTCTAGAATCTGTCTAGCATTGCGGCTAAAACCGATGAGCCGTGACGTCACATGTGAATAAATGAGCACAAGTACCCTCTTGCCGCTACACCTCTCATTCAGTACCTGCGCAACAAACGCCCCACGCCCACTATGAACTCCTAATATCCCTGCATCTCCTCGCCACACCGTTCCACCTGCAGTTTGCATCTTACTGCTATCATCATGGAGCCATCAAAGTCGTCGGGTGTATCAAGACGGAAACCTGTTTCCACAACACCTGCCGTCAAACGAAAGACCGGCGTAACGAGCAGCCTCCACCTCACCTTCCTAGCAACTACAGCAGTAGCTGCTCTGGTCTTCGCATGGCCGTTTCGCTGGATATTGTCTGGAGCACCTCAGCTCGTCTACGCCATTCTCTTGGGTGAGGCCAAAGGCAACCGCATCCTGCCTTTCGTACCGTTGTGGACTATCTTCGCTACCGTCAACTTCGTGTATGCGGTATGCTCGACATCTTGGCTCCTGTTCTGGGTCTTCTGGGCTGCGTGTTGGCCAACTTTCATCATAGCCTGTCTGTTCCAGTTCGACGCTCCTGCGGGTCTTGCGAGACGACTCTCCCGGAAAACCTTCCTTCGAGATCTGCATTTCATCAAAGACCAGATCGCGTTCTTCGATCTCCCTGCTTTAGAAATCGACACAGAAGTTAAGGGCTTGTTCGTTATCAGGGGTGTTACGCTGTCGCTCTCTACCTTGACGCTGGTAGCGCATGGAATCGAAGCAGGCATCAAGCTCTCAGATGAGATTGAGCTTGGCATCCAGGTCGACAAGGTGACTGTGCCCCTCTTTAGGACAATTCACGTTGATGATGTTTACGCCAACATCAAAGGGGGAGAGTGGGAGGTTACGTTTGGAGATGTACCCTACGGCAAACCGGAAGAGGAAGATAGTGACGATTCAATGATCGTCGCCGATACCGCCATCCTCAAAGCTGCAGCTGCAGCACGTCCTGCAGAGATGGTTAGGAACATGACAGCAGACGCACCCCCTACAGATTCTGAAGACACCAAATCCGCCTTCTCTTCAGTCAAGCAGCTATCCCCGGACGAGGAGGAAGCAAATGCCAAGTATCGACAATACATCAAGCATATCAACGATACCAGTTCGATCCAGATAGCGAAGAAGCAGCTGATTGACAAATCACGCAAAGATGAGAACAATCTGGATCCCGATAAGGTCGACGACCTCCGTGCGGCTATCTGCGCTCAAATCCACAGCGGTCCGTCGATCCCGCACCCTCCTTCCAAATCGATCAGAGTCTCAACGCTCCGAAAAACATCATATCCAAACGTCAAAAGGTGGCTGCATCGCTTCCCCTTCTTGTATCGACTCATGCTGTTCCCTCTCTGCTACTTCCACACTGTCAAGTTCAAGTCGGTGACAGCTGCAGGTTCTGGAAAGTGGTTTGTTGCATTGATGCGAAAATATCTGTTCAAGCACTACTCGTCACAGGATGGCGAGATCCGCAGGCTGGAAGCCCGCATCTCATCCTTCTTCTCAGAGGCCAACTTCTGTGTTGAGATGACCAAGATTGTGAGCAGCGCATCGTTCCCAATTAATACGAATTACGATATTAAATGCCACTTCGATATGTCGGACGTCATGGCCTACCGGTCGCTGGCAGATGCAGTGGATCTCAAACGGGTCGTTGAGCTAGGAGGCCTAGACGCCATTCTCAACGTTCCCATCTTCTTGTTCCCGCACCATGAACACATTTTCCCCGAGGTGCCAACCGACCTCGAGAAGTTGGAGCTAGAGACCGAGATCTCGGAGGCGGAGAACACAGCCAAGGTGACGCAGGCGCACAAGACGCTCAAACGGTTGAAGAAAGACGAAGCGAACATGCACGTCAGTGCACACGCCCACCTTCCGGTGGTCGTTTCTCAAGAGATGCTCAACTTCATCGCCGCTATTGTTAAAGCAACCAAGGTTATCGAGAGCGACAGGGACTTTGAAGACGCAAAGGTGCTGCGTGAGCTCAAGCGTGTCAGCACTAACGCTTCTGACAGCGAGTCTGTATCCAGCATGAACAGTGCGGCGTCGGACGCTACCGTCGGCGAGGACAAAAGTTTCAAGTCTTTCCTGCGTAAAGTAGACACTGGGTTCAAAGACGCGTCCATCAGGACGGCTGCCAACATGCGCAAAGCTGGCGTCAGTACAGTGTCTGCCATGGCCAACGATCGCTGGATCGCGAGACTGGTGGGCAAGATCACAAGGAAGTTGGAGAAAGCTCAGGGAGAGATTGGCTATTCTGGCGATGTGCCAATCGCCTTGGAGCCTTATCGCATCAGGCATGAGGAGGATACCAAGATTTTGCCGTGAGCGGGCACAAGAGCCCAGCGGCCTGACACTGCGTGATACCCTGGTTGGTCTTGTGTAGCATTAGCAACACAGATGTAATGATTCATATATCCTTGACGTACTTTTTGCGAAAAAGCGTAATACTGCTGTGACCAAATATGTAGTAGAACAGAGTGTATACCGTAGTCATAGTCAAAGCTTAAGGTGTCCACGCAAGATATGCTTTGAATATGAAGCAACAACAAGACGACCGGAGGGCCATGCAGTCAGTACGGTGCAAAAAGAGAGCTCGTAACCTGCAGTAGCAGGCTCCACCTGGGCAAAAAGAACGGTTGTTTTCCAAGTCAATCATAAGAAGGATCTTATGCATCCTCCGGGAGTCGAACCCGGGCCAATTGCTTGGAAGGCAATTATCCTACCGTTGGACCAAGAATGCTTGATGGAAGTTCGGCAATATATTACGTATATATCAACAAGAACACGTTTTACACAGAGTCAGCATCTGGCTACATCTATCGATCATCAAAAAATGCTAGGAGTTGGAGGCAGCACTCCAGGCTCCATCTGGTACCCATGACCACCCAGCGACCTGAGCCCAGTCGGCGCAATTGTGCAAGTCTGCTTTGGTCATCACGGCTTCGCAATTGAAGAAGTGGCTGCAGCGAATTGTATGAACTGATTTCTTGTCGCGTATTTTTTGTTACGACTCGAATCTTTTATTATCGCATGTCGCATAGGCTGCCTATCCTTCACATAGATTACTTCATACAAGTTCTCAGACTTGGTGATGCCGATCTCACGGCGGCTTCGCTTAACACGCCCGCCGCGGGGCAGCTGCATAGGCTCGTTGCCGATTGATGTCATCCTTCAAAAGTCAAAGCCGCACATCGGAGCTATGGTCAGCAATTCTTTGTTTGACAGATGTACAGAGCGGACCACGAAGTAGCAGTAGTCGTTCTAGTAACTGTTGAATGCCGTGGCCAAGCTCAGAGAGTATCTACTAGCCACTGGGTCATTACACGTGCAGGAACTACCCCTCCTGACTCACCTGCGGGCACGATAGGCAAAGACGCATTACCATCCGCACCTTTGCAAAAGTTGTACACCACAAAACGACACATCCCTCCCACTCCACCTGCAGCACGCGCATATCTCCGTCCTCTGCCAGACGCCGCAGCGCCCAATTAGACCTTCCTACGTGGACACTCAGTCTCAGCCCGCGCGAAACATTTCCGTCCAGTCATCCTCTGTCGCACCGCTGTTTGCAATACCCCATAACTTGAATCGCGTATCCAGTATAAACAATATGGATCTAGTCAACTCGTACGTGCTTGTGCCCCGCTTCCTCCTTCCTTTCCGCACAACTTCTGCAAGATGCCTCACGCCAATGGAGCCAATGGCCCAAACGAGATGGAATACATTATGCAAAGAGCGCGCCAGGGCAGTCGAAGCTTGCCATTCATGACTGACACATTGGGCAACAGCCTGAACGACCGACTCCTCTTCGCGGTACCCAAGAGTAAGCTCTCCTACCCATTGGTCCTCGAACTGCTCTAACAACCGCAACAGAGGGCCGTCTTCACCAAGTGTGTCTCGACCTGCTCCACGGCTCAGACATCCAATTCCACCGCCACTCGCGCCTCGACATCGCGCTCGTCAAGAACCTCCCCCTCGCTCTCGTCTTCCTCCCCGCCGCCGATATCCCCACATTCGTCGGCGAGGGCCGTGTCGACCTCGGAATCACTGGCCGTGACCAGGTCGAAGAACACGAATGCGGTGTCCCCCCCACAGCAACGACCGGCGTCGTCGAAGTGCTCGACCTCGACTTCGGAAAGTGCAGTCTCCAGGTCCAAGTGCCATCGAAGGGCGACCTGGCCAAGCCTGAGGACCTGATCGGCAAGAACGTCGTCACCTCTTTCACGAATCTGGCGGAGCAGTACTTCAGGAGACTGGAGGCTGAGCAGAGCGGCTCGACAAACGGCGACGCAAAGGATGCGCCGCTGAAGACAAACATCAAATACGTCGGCGGCAGTGTCGAGGCAGCATGCGCGCTCGGCGTCGCAGACGGTATCGTGGATCTTGTCGAGTCCGGAGAGACGATGCGTGCAGCAGGCCTGAAGGCCATTTCCACAGTCGTCTCATCCAGTGCCATCCTGATCAAGTCGAAGCACCCCTCAGACCCCAAGCTTGTTGATCTGATCACGGCCAGGATAAAGGGTGTCATCAGTAAGCCCATCCCATTCACGTCCGACTTGCATGTCCCTGGAATGTTCTGCTAACACTGCTGCTAGCTGCCCAGAAGTACGTCCTCTGCACATACAACATCGAGCGCGCGAAGCTCGACGTCGCCAAGACCATCACCCCGGGTAACCGCGCGCCGACGGTCACTTCACTCGAGGAGAGCGGCTGGGTTGCCATCTCCGTCATGGTGCAGAGGAAGCAGATTGCTATTGCCATGGACAAGTTGACCGAGGCTGGCGCCTGCGACATCTTGGTCACCAAGATCGAGAACTCTAGGACTCACGATTAGAGGGGTGTGGATTCGAGATAGAAGAAAGTAACCATGGGGCTTGGAATAGAAGAACGCGATATAGTATAGATGGATTCGTTACAAAGGAGAGTCTAGATTGGGGTATCGCAGAACTGTTCAGTGATGTACATGGAAAAAGAAAAAGCGAATATTCAGTATAGACAACGTGGGGTGTGGCCAATTCCTTTACGCCTCGTGGGGTCTCCATGATCATCTCTATCCGGTGATGTAGAAGCAGTGAGATTCAACCAAAGAACTCGCCCGACACAAGTGACTCCCACGGCTTCCCCGTATCCCAGACACGTCGCATAAGCGATCTCGCTCTATCGATCTAAGCATCCAGTCAGCGAAATTCATCTCTGCAAAGTTCAAAAGTCAAGATACTCACCTGCGTCATCCCAAACCCCTCGACCCCCCTCAACCGATCCATAATCTTCTCGCGCTGGCCCTCATCCTGCGCGTCGCACCCAGCAACAAACATGGGGAACAGGAGACACGCCTCAGCCGACGAGCCGCGACGCACCTTGTACAGCAGCTCTACAATCTCGCGTATGGCGTTCTGGACCTCGGGGTCCGTGGCAGGTTTCCCCAGCACGCGGCGGTAGAGATGCACCAGGCCGCCCCAGTGGAACATTTCGTTTGTGGCGTAGATTTCCGTGGCGTCCCATGCGCCCTCCGATCCGGCGGCGGCGTCGCTGCCGTGATTGCAGCCCCGGTGGATGTACTGGTCTGACAACCCCTCTTCGAGCTCGTGGCGGATGTGCATAGCCTGGTGGTAGATGTCGGGGTCTGGGTGCCAGTTGTCGCGGATGTTGCCCTCGTCGTCGATACGTAGGGGTTCGCAAAGTTTTGCGAGTTCAGAGATTTTGGCCAGGCTGCCGACGCAGCGGTTTGTGAAGCCCATTAGGCAGTCGATTTCGAAGTCTTCATCAGCTGAGGCGTTTTCTGAGGACCAGTAGAAGGAGCCAAGGGGTGTGTCGTTTTTGTTGCCGCTGAGGGAGCCGACGACGTCGAGGTAGGCGAACCAACGGGAGAGGAAGTAGGCGACACGATCTTGTCGATCCATGCCTTGCGGTCCTCCTCTTGCTACGACCATTTGCCGCGCCATTTGCAGATGGCTCTGCCAGGAAATGGGAACCTCGAATGTGTTAGAGGCAATAATCTCAAGGCTGGCCATCATGATTACGGCAGCTAGTGTGCTGTTGGAGATGTGGTTGGGATTCTCTGTGAGTGTTCGACGTAGTCTTGGAAATACATCCTGTACCCAGACAGCGATACGATTAGCAGGCTCTGGCTGGTTGAGCATTCGAGCACGGTGTGAAGCGCTGTATGCAAGCAACAGATTCATGATGTTTTCATCGCGTACGGCCACTGTTCGCATCAGCTGAGGTACAACGGGGGAGACTGGAGAACTGCTTGCTTACTCTCTGGTAAAATTTGGCGAAAGGGGTTCTTCTCGCAATCATGCGGAACAAGAATGCGAGCGGTGTGGTTGATGAAATGGTGAAAGTAGAGTAGGTTCATCTTGTTCTCGTTCAGCAAAGGAGGCAGCGGCTCGAGTGACTTTGGTATCCGTATTTGAACTGGCTTTGCGTAGTATCCCCCCTTTCCAAAAGCCATATCCTTGTTACGAGGCTCTGATGCGGCGAACCGAAGATCATTGTTGAGCTCCAATGCGTTTATTGGCGGACTAAAGATTGCAATAGCAGAGTCGTCTTTGTTCCTGGGTGTGTCGCAGTCTGGCAGACCCATGTCGTAGCCATAAGTTGTCGATACCGAGTCTATTACGGGATATCGTCGTCTGGATCCTCCTTCCGAGCTGTTCTCTTGTAAAGTGCCGTCGTATGTGTTATTGATCAACGACTTCACTGACAACCGGCGCAGATCTAGAGGCGCATATGTCGGGCTTTCTTGATTCACTGAAGAGCGCGCGGTTAGATCTTCAGAGCCTACTGAAGAGTTCGGGGTCAACGGCATCGTAGCAAAGGGGTTGTAGGGTGTGGGCGGACCTGTGTTTGGAGAGTATGCATCCGAAAGAGTCGTTGCAGGCGAATCTCCCGAATGATTGGGCTTGTGGCGCTTATACATTGAGTCTGTTGTTGAACTTCGTGGCGGAGGCATGGAGGCTGGAGAGAGTGATTCATCGACATTGACAGAAGTGAACCCGACATTGCTGTAGCTGAAGCCCTCGAAAGCAGGGTCTGATGGCGATGGAGTTTCGAACTGTGTGTGGAACTGGGCTTGGTGAAAGGGCGCCGGAGCGGGCAGACCAGTTACACCTTGGGTGTACTGGCTTTGCTGAGGAAGTGCATATTGGCTGCCATATGGGTGAGAACCCGACCGGCTTAGACTGATTGATCCAGGATCGATGGTGGCCGGGCTGGATCGAGGAGGGGAGTTTCTTGCTATCGAGCGAACATGTCGGTCTGCAGTTTTAGGTGGCACTGAGGACTCTGGGGTTGGAGGATGCAACGGCGATCCGGCATCATTCTCGAACGAGAAGGTTGACATGTAGGGACTGCCAGATCCTGTACTCGATGCTCCGGAGCCCGATTTGGCTGGCTCCCGCCTCGTACGTCCACTCCAGTTCAGTCTGATACTATAATCGCATTGCTCTCCCTGGCGTTCACAGTTCAGGCAATTCGGCTTCTCCTCTCCACTGTATAACGGTTATCATAAGTAGCATTGCACATCGCAGAGGTGGCAGTCACCATTTGACTTTGCGCGCTTTACAAGGCCTACGTAAAGGGTTAGTTTCGACAGGTGTAACGGGCATGCATCGACTTGCCAACAGCCGTTGCGCGATCTCTTCTTCGGCTCGACGCCGGGCTTCTTTGGGCGAGGCATTTGTGAAGTGGGTCAATCTGTAACGGGCAATTGCAGATCGGGCGACAGCGATGTCCCAGCGTCTTGGCTACGATAAATTATATGAAAAGGTGCACGATCAGCCTGCAGAGCTGGAGCCTCTGGCCGAATGGTTCTGAGAGCGGGGGCGTTCGCGGGCTTCCCGGATACTACACGATGCAACGAGGGCATGTGTAGCACGCCATGCGACAGCGCGGCGCATGTAGCAGTAGTCCTTGCTTAGATGAGGTGCTCCTGGACGTTGGCGTAATGCTTTCGGTCCTGTGTGAAGGGTGGCTGGCTTTCGCGTAGTATGCCTCTGGAGACTAGAGCTGCGATAAAGGAGCCGCATTGGTTCTAGACTTTGCCGCATGGACAACTCCCGATAGCAAGTACGATCTGAAGTGTGGGGTAAGCATCACTCCTCAACTTCCAAGGCTTTCGCGTTGATTATGCCCCGCGAATTTCTGCTATGATTCAAGCGTTACTTGGTATGACGCTATCGAACCACGAGGCACCCCCAGACAACCTGGCCGGCGTCACCTTGACGATTTCGCAACACAACACATGTGGACCATCGCGCTGAAAATAGCTAGTTGACATACTCATCGTTTGATGAATCTTACACTTTGGCAATGGAAAAACACATCACGAGAAACAAGACCACAAGTGCGTATACGCGTCGTTGGACAAGCATGTAAAGATCATATATTCATCAGCAACGTCTATCTGTGTCCCACCGTCACTCCTTACTCGTCCTATGCTATGCATGCAAACTATGCCAGTCCCACCCTAAGAAAGCTAACGAAGCAAAAATGGGGAAGCGTGGAAGGGCACCAGACAGCACTACCACCGGCTGACGCTCTTGAAGGCGGACTCGGCGACTGCCCGATGATTGTCCTTCGTACGGGAAGAGGGGTGGCGGAGAGGTGAGTCTCCACTGTAAGATTGTCGCTCCTCACATGAAATCATCACTGTGCATTCGTCAGTGCTGGTTTAGTCTTTTCGCGCCCGTCTGTACTCACTCGCCAAAGTCATCGTTGTCGTATGTCGATGTATCCGCGTTGCGACCAACATCCCTTGTAGCGTTCAAGCTGGTCTTGGTCTTTGCTGCCTTTGTCTTCTTTCCGCCCTTCTCGGCGGCCTTCTCGTCCTTCATCTTCTCGTTGCTCAAGGTGGTCAGACCAGACGCAATCTTCTTGATCTGATCACTAGGCAGTTCCTTTGAGATTCCCTTGACAAACTCTTGCAGGAACAACGAGTACTGGCCCTTCTTGGAGTTGTTGACGAGTAGAGGTGTAAGGGTCTCGCGCAGCTTGGTGAACTGGTCCTTGGTGTTGGGGTTGAAGATGGAGAGAGCGCTGAGGTCGACAGACTTGGTGGGGTCGCTCTCGTCGGAGACGGTGACGGCCTTTGCAGTCTTGGCCTTTCCTACGCTCAGCTCACCGAAGAGCTCTTCGGCCTGGGCGCGTGAGCCGTCCTGTTCGGCCTGACGAAGCCTCAGGCGACGCTCCTCCTCGGTCTCATCCTCCGACTCGTAGTCCTCGTCCAGCTGTCGTCGGCGCAGAGCCGCTTGTCTGTGCTCCTCGATGCGCTGTGCCTTGCTCTTGTGGTTTGCCTTTGCTTCGGCCTCAGCCTTGGCCTTGGCCTCGGCGGCCTTCTTCGCCTTCTCGCGCTCGACTTCGGAGTCCTCGGCTTCGTCCCATGCGTCTAGGACCTGTGTTGGGGGTGGTTAGTGTGTTTTCTTTCGTGCGTGGTGGGGTAAAAGCTGTGCAGGCGCGGGGCATGTTGGGTGGACGCACATCGTCTTCCTCCTCATCGTCGAACTTGCCGCGGCGGGCAACAGGGGCGGGGGCGGGTGAGGAAGAGTCAGAGCCGGACTCCTCATCGTCTGCGGTCGCAGTGGTTAGCCACGGTATTTACGAGGCAAGGCGCAGTCATGGTTTGAGGCGCACAACATGAGCGTATGACGTACCCCACTTTCCAGGAGCCATGATTACAGCGGGGTATGTATGCGCAAACGGGGTCGTCGAGTACAGTATAGTGCTCACGGGTGAGGCTCGGTGTGTGCGCGTGGCGTGTTGGAAGAGAAGTGGAAGGAAGTGGGTTGTTTCGAAATTACGAAAGAAGTTGACCGCGGACAAACAATGGTTGGGCTCACGCCAAAACCCGGCTCGCTTCCGATCTGCGTAAAAATTGCCGTGCGCCCTGCCCAATCGTGGCTGATGGCTGCCTCGACATGTGAAATGTGAGCTCAAAGTGCTCCCATGTACACATTTATTCTTTGACACTGTAACTTGTTGCAGTACCTTGGCTGAGTTGTGTGCGTGCACCTTCAGTTTTAGACCCAATCAAACGCAAAGCAGCGACCATACTTGACGGGAGTTATATTATTTATTGACAAAGAGTATAGGTAACATAACTATGCAGAACTATCAAACAAACCAGCTCACTGGTAATAGAATGACTTGCGTCGTAATTCTTGCGTCTTCTCACTCACAGTCTCTGCTGTATTATACAACATACATACCAAAAGGCGGCTCTGAATCGAATGTTAAAAATTGAACGAGCTGGGGCCAAATAGGGGCCTTTCAGCTCATTCCTCGTGCGCGACCCACGGTCTCCAGAACTTCCAGCCTTCTCGGACGTCCTTTGCGAGCTTTCTTCTTGGGCTCGCCACGCCAACCAACCTTTCTATCCCCACAGTACCCTCAGCCATCAGGAACTTCTCTTGGTCAATCTCCTCTCCACCTTCTTCCTCGTTACCGTTGTGCAGTACAGCTGGCCATAGGATGCCAACACCATCACCGGCGAGCGTTGTCTCAAACTTCTCAAATCCTTCGTTCTCCAGCTTGACCTCAAGAGAGTCCAGGATCTTGTGCTTGAGCCTTGTACCATTCGAGATCACCGATGCGCTGCAGTCGGCTTCGGAAGAATTGTCCGACTCGTCAGAGGAGATTTCGTGATTGCCGTTGCTGTGGCCGTTGGTGAGCGCGGGTGGCTTGGGCTTGATGATTGATATGGCACAGCCTCCGCCGCCAGCGCCGGTGAGCTTTGTCCAGCCAATGCCGGTGTGGTCGATGAGTTCGCGAACTCGCTCCAGTTTGGGGTGAGAAACGCCGAGCGAGACGAGCAAGCCGTGATTTATAGTCACAAGCTCGCCAAGATGTTTGAGGGCGGCATGCGAGGTGGGATCGAAATCGGGGGATGTGAGAAGTCGGTGAGCGGATTCGGTGACCATACCGATGGATTCGAGGATGTTCTCAGCGAGGGCTGGGTGCAAGGTCCGGAGCGTGCCGACCTTTGCGACTTCAGTAGCTGTGCTGCGAGACTGTCGTGTGTTCACCAATAGCAATGGGAGCTCGGGGAAGTTGTGGAGCGGTTCAACGCGAGGTGGCTTGCCCTCGCCCATCCTTTGATATAGCACTGCCTTGCCACCCGAAGACACTGTGTTGTCGATGCCCGAAGGATTGCCGTGAATGCACATTTCTCCAACAAATGCCCAGCGGTTGATGCGCTCAATGTTCAGTTCGCACTCCTGCGGCGGCTGGTCTTGGTGAGGTCCGCTCAACGCGCGAATTTGCATGAGCAGAGCAGCGCTCAAGCAGACAGAGATGCTGGCACTGCTGCCCAGTCCGGCCCCTATTGGTATTGTCGAGCGCAGTGTGTACACGCACGGCGGTGTCTTCCTCGAAGCCAGCGAGAGAAAGAGGTACAGGAAGGAGCAAGCCGAGGCGTGCTGTATCTTGCGTATCGACTCGGGGGCTTTGGGCGAAACCTCGTCAATGAAGGGCTGTATGGCGGCCATGAGGTCGGGGTCCAGTGCGGTCACCAGATCGTAGTAGTACTTCTTCTTCCCTGCCTTGGCGAATGCGTCCCAGGGCAAGTCGTCGATGTTCCATGTATGTTCCATCTGTATGTCGGGGAAGCGCAGCTTGACGGTTCGGTTCGATTTGGAGAGGAACGAGACGTGGAGATAGGAGCGGAGCGAGATGGCAGCAGCAATCGCAGCCTGCACGCTGTTAAAATGGAGTCTCGGAGTCAGTATTGCGCACAGTGTACCTTGCCATGCACGACTGCATGCTCTCCGTATACAATGACTTTCCCAGGTGCGGACACCATGAAGGGAGGCATCATCGGCGACGACTGCTTCCTCTTAAGGGCGGGCGCGACATCTGGTGCTGAGGCCACGACCGAAGGCATTTTGGAGGTCAATTGGGCGCGGGTGGTGTCGATAGGTGAGTGTTCAGGTGTTTGCGTCGAGTGCGAGGTCGAGCGCTGTTGGTGTATGACTTTAGTCCAAGGTTAGCCGTGGTTTTATGGCTGACGATGCTCTCCAACTCACGAGGCGCGTCAAAGGCGGCTCTGCGCACACTGCCGTTGACTGCCATGCCTGTGTATCGCAGAGGATTTATGTGGGTGGGGCAGACTGCGTCGACGGGCGCTCTTCAGGAGGCGTTGAGCGCTGGGTAACCTCGATCATTCATTACACAGGCGTTCCTGACGGCACGCTAGCCTTGGCCTTGATCGCTCGACGCTCCCAGCGGCCATGCAGGAACGTCGGCGTAACCGGGGGTGTGGAGTCGACCCTGCCGCTTTCTCGCCTGCCCTATGGCCGCTTCTTGGTTACCAAGACATTCACTGCCACATGGCGTCGTCTGCGTGCGCTGATCGCTGCGCATACGAGCTCCAAGGTCGTTTCTTTGTGTTTTACGATACTACCAACAACACTCAACAATACTAACGGCGCCTCTAACCATCTAGACCGCCAAATTTCTGTCACACCAAATCAACGAAAGAGGGGATTGCTGCTGCCTGTAGTCTGCCCCGTAATCTCACAGCAGTTCTAGGTATAGAGATGACATGGTGCATACGACGTCTTGTGCTGCCATCGACTGACCGGCTTCTAACACGGAGTGCACCGGATGACACAGCCTCGATAGCAACGTACACAATATTGTACACAGAATCCCAACCAGGAACGGATGCAACTGCGCGCAAGCAAAAGCTATTCTCTTGATATTCTACTCTACTTACTTGATTGAAACGAATCACAATGTCTCAACGATGATGCTAACAAAGAATATCCCAAACGCCTCGCTATGCACGTGAACCTGTTGGTTCACAGATTTGACTGACTATGCCACTGGCGTCTTGATCATAAAAATCTGGGTACATGTGTTAGCAACAAGATGCAAATGTGTCGTACGAGGTCAGCACATACCTCTTTCAGTGCCTGTGGATCCATGCTTGCGCGCTTCTTCATCATAATGTGCCTGTGCCTGGCTGTCTGCACGCCCCTTGGCACGAAACTGGGTGTCGATGTGCCTGTCGCTGGCACTGAAGAGCTTGGTGTGGCATCATCATCGTCGCTTTCCGAGCTAGAATCCTCTGCGCTGCCCTTGGATTTCTTGGCTTCCTTTGCAGCCTTCTTAAGGGCCTTCTTGAGTTTCTTCTCTTCTTTACGGGCCTTCTTCTCTGCCTTTCGTCTCGCCTTGTCTGTGAGCGGTTCAGGGTCGGACGCAGGTGTGGGCGCATCGTCAGACATCGGTTCGGGGTCGGACGAAGCCTTCTCCTTCTTGATCTTTTTGCTGGACTTGTCCTTCTTGTCTTTCTTCTCCTTCTTTTCTTTTTTGGTCTTCTTGTCTTGCTTGCCTGCCTCCTCGCGCAAGTCCATGCTCTTCTTCTTGCGCTTCAGCTTCTGGTCTCCTGAGCCCTCCTCACCAGCGTCAGCCACCTCTCGCTTGCGCTTCTTGCTCGCACCATCGTCGCTGTCCGGTTCCTCCTTGATCTTGGGCTCCAGCTTGATTTCCTCCCTCGTCTGAATCTTGTCGCCGACGAGGAAGCCGCCACTAATGAAATTCATTGAGCCAAACTTCCTGTACACGTACGCCCTCTTCTCAATCTCCTCTCGTCTTGCCTCTTCTTTCTTTACTTCCTCTTCTCTGCCGTTGAGACGCCCCAGGATGCTCTCTAGACCGGCCAGACCAAAGTTTTCTGCACGCTCGCTGCCTCGTTTGGCGCCGAGGCCTAGGTTGTCATCCTTCAGGAAGACACGAATGTGCGATTGCGACGCCTGCGTGTAGTGTGCCTCGTGGGCGGCGTCCTTGGCGCCGAGGGTGTCGCCAGATTTCCATCCTTGTGCGGCAAGAATCTTGTGCCCGAAGCGCTCAGTATTGTTTGCCCATGTAGTGTTCTGCGGGTCGTTGGATATTTTGGAGCGACTGGTTGACTGTTAACGTTTGTCGCATGACTGTATGTTGTAGCACATGACAGTAATATGACATACTTTTTCTGCTGAGCGAGACCCATCTTGACGGCTGGTTACTTGGGTTGAGGGTGCTGCGAGAGTGTTCGCGGATCGCCAGATAAATTTCTGTGGAGAGCGGTCCGCCAAGAGTTCGACCCGCTTGTGGGGCCTGACTGAAGGACCCTTGTTCCTTCCTCCCTTCTTCTTGCTCCTGGCAGCTTCCGGACTGAAAAATAACTTCAGGACTGTCAGCCTCGAGCTCTCAATTGATAACAGCACTGCTTTGCTTCAAGTGCATACCATCAAACAACTAACATCCAGCACTCACCCGGCAACATGGCCCCTCCATATGCATTTAAGAAGCCAAGTACCACGGCTGCACCGAGCAAGTTACGCCAAAGTCACACACCCGCCGACGAAGACAACGATGAAGAGACTCACGCTGACCACACTGACATGGCTGATGAGAGCGACGACGAGTTCGACGTGTCCCAGGGCACAAAGCATCAGAAAATGATCTTCCAGAGTCTCAGTGACGTATGCAGTGATCTGGTTACCTACCCGCTAGTGCATGGCAGTCTAACAGTCCAACAGCAGAAGAAGCGTCACACCTTTAACAAGAACAAAGTGAAGGAGGCATACAGCGCTACGAAGACCAGCCTGCAGGACGATATCAACAAGCTGTTCGATGAGCATGAGGATCAGTCGTGAGTTGCTGACTTACCCGCGGCCCACTGACTTCCTCATACTCTTCGTCCTCTTTTTTGGCTTTTCCCTCGCGTTTTCTTTTCATTTGTCAAACACGTCCCTCCACCCACATCTCACATCAACACAATCTCTCCAACACAAACCCACTAACAAGGCCAACCCTATCTATCCACCACCAACCCACCAACCCCTCCTCAACTAACAACCGCCTAACAAACCCCCAGAAACACAGCCCACCGCGCTCAACTAGCCCGTCTCACCGACCTGCTCGCCCTGAAAACCTCGCTCGAATCACAAATGGCGCGCAAACTAACCGACCTAACTGCCGCCTACGACGCCCACTCCAAGGAGCTGTGCAGGGCCGTGGACTCGAGGATCAGGGAGCTGAAGTGATCAATATGGAAGTGGATGGCGGGCCTGACTCGCAGTTGTCTTCTCGTGTGTGGCTTCTGATTGTGCGGCAGCTGTTTCTATCGCAATGGTGTAAGGTCAGTGGATGGGATGGTAGTTGCTGGACCTGCGTTTGATAGGTATTAGGGTAAGGAGACTGCCAGATGGGCGTCGATGGAGCTGGACACGTGGTATTGTCCTCAATCATATGGGATAGATGTCCGGTCAAGCATGACACAAGAAGGTCTACGTGTGGTTAAAGGTATATGGACAAGAGATGCCGTATGCACGGTGTATTCGAGTTAAACGTAAACTGAAGTGTTGAAATATGGGTATCGCAGACATCCAACGATGCAAACTTGCTATGTACAAACCACAAACCGATGCTTGACCCTCGTAAGTCCTGCACAGGAGCAGGCAAAGCACCATACATCTACAAACCGCGGCCATCGACAGATGACCCACTTGATCCGTACTACCCACGTCACCGCTGATACTCAGGCAACGCCTCGCTAACCGGCCTATTGTTCGACGCTCGACTCCTGACGGGCGTAATAGCAGCCGCCAGTTCCTCGTCTTCGTCATTCAGCATCGGCGCCGAGGGCGCGAGATGCCCGGGTGCAAAACCAGGCCCGCGCATTCCGTTGGCGGGCGGCGGCGCAGACGGGCCCTGCGAGCCCTCTCCTTGCTCGTCGTGTCCGTGTGCAGGTGGCGGCGCGCTGCGCTCCATTTCCAATCGCTGGCGCTGCATTTCTTGTTTATCGTCTGTGGCGGGCACGTGGGAGGAAGAAGGGAAGTAGTCGGGTGCTGTGCCGGGCGGCGACTGAGGTGGGAGAGGAGGTAGAGGTTTCGACTGCTCGTTGGCGTCGTTTGTTGTGGGGGCAGTGGCCGTTTGGCTTGAGTTGATGGTGAGTGACGATTCCGTGGCGCGTACCTGCGGTGCTCCAGCTGAAAGTTCTGTCGTACGGCGTTGTGTTGAAGGGCGGGGAGTGGATACGTTGAAGGACATTGAAGGATCTGTGGCGGCACGAAATGGTGGAGGCGGGTGTGCAGGCGCCGATGACGATGATGAAGCCTCGGGACCGTAGGAAGGGTTAGATTCGTCATCTTCAGGTAGCATTGGCGCAGATGCAGGTATGCCATGCTGAAAACCCCCATTGGCAGTTGAGGGACCAGTGGCAGCACCAGGCGGTTGTGATGGTAACAAAAGTGCCTCCGCCCGTTGCAGTCGCTCCTTTTCTGACAGACCATGCTCTTCTTGCGTCGGACCAGGCGGATTGTAGGACGAGCTCCCTCCATGACCACCATCGTTGTACCCTGGAACATCGTAGTACGCCGGATCGTATCCATAATCATAGTATTGACCATTCTCATCATACGCATAGTCGTACTGGTCGTAGGCGCCTGATGCGTTGGGATCGTCGTAGGATCCATAGGGTATTTCGTGAACGCCGTTCTGATCATGGACCGGCAGTGCTTGTGTCTGCTTCCGTTTGCCATTCCTCTCGCTGTCTTTGGTGCCAACAACAACTTCAAACAGCGAAGAAATGACGCCTTTCTCTCGACGAATGCCATCTGTGTCGACAAAATTCCCGCCCCACGTCGAAAATGTGTTGCTTGCGGCATCGTCACGTCCCATTCCGCCAGGTGTGCTTGCTGTAGAGGATGGGACAGTAACCACACCAGCATTGGAAACCATACGATCCAACCCAGTGAGCTTTCCCTGGATGTCCACAACAACCTCGACATAGTACTTGAATGAGATCATTGCACCAGGTACGTTGGAGATTGTGGGAAATACGTCGTCAGGCACTCGGACAGAGCACTTGATGTCCGCCGTCAGCGTCCGTGGATCGACAAACAGTGGTGCGAATGACTGTCCGAGATCCTTGCGAAAGGTATGACTCGATCCGGCGGACGACAGAGACAGACCACCGAGTCCAGTCCTGGACTTTGGATAATAGTCTTCGGATTTTGTCTTGTCGCCTTTGCTGTTCGGCGCAACAGGCAGTGCAGGATGCATGTCCACTCTTGCTTGGCGGTAGAGTGTGATGATGATGCCTTTCAGACTCCTTACGTGTTTGTTGTGGTTGACAGTGACCCGGATAGGTATCTGATCGCCGCCAAGGAAGCCGCCTTTCAGGACGTCAATGGTGGCTGTAATGGTCTTCCCTTTGACCGTCGGTCGGCTTCCGTTGGCAGCTATAAAGCCACCCGCATCCGTCACGGTGTTGACAGAACGAACACCGTACTCCGTACCTGAAGCACCGCTGCTGCTCATCTGGCTTGCGAAGCTGGTTTCGCTGGGGGATGGGCTGCGTGGATGGATGCTCTCTTCAGGTGTTCCAAGTGGGAGATCTAGTTTCGGAGCCAACCGTGGTGCTTCCAAACCGCCAGGGGTGGGGGGCACGCTGTCCAGCTTTGCCGTGTCCGGGCGGGTTCGAGGCGTTTTGGTCCGTGTCCGTCGTGAGATGGGCTCCAGAGAGATGACGCGAGGCTTGGGCTCGGCGATTGGGGCAATATCGATGACATCCTTCAGGGATACCTTGGTGTCACATGTGGCGGTAGGTGACATGGTCGTAGGGCGGGTTAGGGTCGAGGTCAGCATGTAGCATACTGTACCGCGTTCGAACTAGAACGATGATCAGCGACAGGATCGTTAGTGAGCAGATCAGTGCATTGCACTTACGTCAATGCTGCTTGGCAGGCCTTTGGAGGGAAACTCGAGGTCAAAGTTGAAATGGTAGACGCCCTCTGCTAGCTTGCCTTCGCCGCAGAGGACTACTTCGTCCTCAAAAAGTGATACGAAGCCATTGCCAAAGTAGCTCCCCTGCTTCTTGCCCCTACCGGAGCCAACGGTTGCCGAGTAGGTTTTGTATGCATCTCCCGGCGCATTTGGGTTCTTGAAGACTTGGGCGTAGCCGTGCAGCGAAACGACGAGATGGGTGATGCGGAGAGGCTTGACGACCTTGATGATGACGGTGCCACTGATTATGTCGCCGGGGACGTACTGGCGGTGAGGGTCATCCGACTGGATGTAGAAGTCGGTGAAGTTGCGCGACTTGGACGACAGAGGGGATCTCAGTCGCGACAGAAACGATCTGCTGGGTGCTGGGGAGTTGGAGGAGACGGAGTCGCGCTTGGAGCTGGAAGTCATGCTACTTGCAACGCGCACATGCTGCGGCTACCCGCAACCAATGTGTGGAGGAGATGGGCCGCACACCACCCAGTGGGCACGAGGCTGCGTCTGCGCAGAGCGGTGCGCAGGGCAATGCGCAGGGACACGGCGAGGGTGAGTCGAGCTTGCGGAGGCGTCGTGCTGGCGCGCCGGTCCTGTGGGAGAGATGGTTGGGGAGGTGCACAGACAAAGGGTCGAGGATGGCAGGGCGGTCAGGCGTGACGTATGCGGCGAGGAACGCGCCGTGGGTGCGCGAGGGCGTGTGTGGGCAGGGCGTATGTGGGCAGGGCGTGTTTGGGTAGAGGGTGCTCTAGCAGGTAGGGTGATGCGATTGCGCGTGCTGGCGAAAGCTGGCAGCCGCGACGTTGGGGCAACTGTCTCAGGTTGACGGGGGCGCCGTGGAGAGCAGCACAGCGACGACGGTGGTCAGGAACGGGAATACGCTGGCTTGCAGTCAGCATTGCGGACGGCTACATGGGCAGTAGTGGCAATTAGAGTCGTCTTGCGGGTGTGGGGAGCGATCGGGGGGCAGTGCTGTTTTAGCGCGAGGGAGCGAGGGCCGATCGCAGAAGCGCAAAAGCGCAGAAGCTCAGAGGCGCAAAGGCCTGGATGCGCAACAACACCATGCCCGGCGCTCGCACAGACGGTGGCAGAGACCGACGTCCGTATTGTGGGTGGCTACTTACGTATCACTCGACGTTCGGTCCAGAGATTCAAGGCTGTCCCAAGAGCCGCATCAATCTTGGCTGCCAAGGGCGACGCACGCTGCCGGGAACACAGGACAGGGTTGGTCCAAAGAATGAGAGCGCGAACTCGACGGCTGCGGTTACTATCGACAGGACCAGCGTACCGCGTACCGCGTACAGCGCTCAGTCGAGAAGTGGAGAAGCGCAGAAGTCGACGAGTCGCGAGGTCAAGAAGAGTGGGAGTGTCAGTCTAACGTTACGAGCGATGTGAGGAGAGAGATGACCGATATGGTTCTTCTGAAAGCTGCCCTAGAGACGCACCGTGCCCCAGTTCATGCCTCGCGGCACGGGAAAGGCGCCTGGGACATGGGCTGTTAGCGACTCAAGACCGCCAGTCACAGTACCGCCGGCGTGTCGGCCTCTGTTGCGTCAACACAGAGCCCCCTAATTGAGCGTTTTCCTCCCTTCGGCCCGCCCGTGTCGCGGATGGGGACGTTGCTTCACACCCGCACACAGGCCTCTGCCACGTACGTCGGGCCTCGAATCCTGCCAGCTGGGCTTCCATCGTCACACTACCGCTTGTCAGGGCGACAAAAGGACCGGACCTCGAAACACGGATTGCGCGTCCGGGATTCAATCTTGTCAACCAAACTTCTCGTGTACTCCAGACGCAAGACTCCATTGTCATCACACGACTAAGCTTCTGCCAAGAAGCCTCTAATGCTTGTCTCTCCACGCTTGTTAGGTGGGGGTAGATTTCATTCCAACACAGATCATGGGTTCGCACCAAAACGAGGAGCGCATTTCGTACTGACTGTCGATCCGGCTATCCATCTCCGAGAGGCAGTACCTGTTCGGCCTGCAGGGTTGGGTGGCTCCAGCTACTAACTAATAAGGCTGCCCCCTTGCCAGTGATTCGCTTTGGGAAAATGCCTCTTGTGCCGAATTGCCGAACTGCCGCTTACAGAATGTACAACTGTCTGTACTCTATGAAACTCTTGTGTCGCCGAAAGAAATGCATGGTGCCACAGCTTGCGCAAAGTGCTTGACGCACATGTGCTCTGCTGATTTACCTACAGAAACAACAGAATCCACCAAGGCAAGTTGCGTGTAGCAGATTTTCTGAAACCCGCCTAGGACACAAGTTTGGCAGTCGGAGCGAGGATCTGCAATGCTTGCTTTTCTGCAACATGAGACCTTCCTAAATTGACATGCTTGCTATCTGTGAACAATGAACACTTCTCCACGTCTCTCTATCAACGGTCTGCGTAGCCGCCTCTGCTATTCTTGTAGTCTTGACACAACTTCAAAGTGAACCAGGTCGGTTTCACACTTTCGTCCTTGCGAGAACATTGCTGGACCTGGATTCGGTGCATTTTCAGGGTGAAGAAGGGGGCAGCACAGATGAAGAGGTGATGTGACAGAAACTTCCAGCGCATTGTGTAGACGCTAGCCCAAAAGACACACTGTCGTTGAATTCGCATTGCAGAGCATGATTGTTTCAAACTGCAGCCATCACTGCAGGTGAGGCGATTGCTGTCGGCGGTCAAATCTGTTTGTCGCGCAGTTGCGCGATCCACAAGGGCAATGCCTACGATACTCTTTGATTCTAGAAGGTCTGCACGTGAAACGCCGAGTTTGCGGTGTTGTGCATGCTCCATGTTGTAAGTATTGATAGGCTGAGGCTGTATGAAAACAGCATGGCTGCTGTCAAAGCGTCAGGGTCTAGCCGGGTATGTCGCGCATGCATGATGACGCTCACCGCCTGGCCACGCTTGTGCACGCGCCTTTACAATTACCACAACCCTCCATTGTTCTTTACATACTGACATGGCTACCGATCACAACGCTCGACCATGACAGACTACGGGAACAACACGTGTCCGGGCGATCACGACGACATATATGGCAGGGACCGGCCGCGCGATATCCTACTACAGCTCTATATCTCTCTGACGCTCGGCGTGGGAGCATTCCTACTCTTCTGCGTATGACCCCCACCTGATGCGACTCAATAATTACGGGCTAATCCGCCCTTGTAGTTCCTGCGACCGCGATGGAAAGGACTGTATGCTGCGCGCAAGAAGCAGAACAATCTGGCGACGGCGCTTCCTGAGCTTCCAGACACCTTCTTCGGCTGGATCGTACCCCTATGGAAGATCACGGACAAGCAGGTCCTGGCTTCGGCTGGCCTCGATGCTTATGTAGTACGTGAAGGACCCAACACTTCAGGCCCATCAAGCTAACAAAGCCGCAGTACCTTGCGTTTTTCAAAATGGCCATCAAGTTCCTCCTCGTTACGCTCTTCTTCGCCCTCGCTGTGATCAAGCCGGTGCACGACACACATCAAGAAAAGGAGGGCAAGAAGCCCCATACCGGCGGTGATGGCGACAGGGAAGGCGAGCGTTTGGAGATGCGCTCCGAAACGCTTTGGACAACATTTGCGGGGCACGATTACGAATACTACACCGACTATCTGTGGATGTATCTCGTCTTCGTGTACCTGTTCACCGCTCTGATCCTCTACCTGATTGTCTCCGAAACCAGGAGGATCATCGACATAAGGCAGGAGTACCTGGGCAGCCAGACTACCATCACCGACCGCACTATCAGACTGTCGGGAATACCGTTAGACCTTCGCTCCGAGGACAAGATAAAACAGTTCATTGAGGAGCTTGGGATTGGGAAAGTCGAAAGTGTGACGCTTTGCAGGAATTGGAAAGAGTTGGACGAAAGAATCACACGACGGCAAACGATAT